>VZQC01007605.1:32499-48162 GCA_009823505.1 Rhizomys pruinosus
GGCTCTGGGAGGTGGGGGGGAGGGGGTGGGGGGTCTTTTGGGGGTTAAGGGCAGGCGTGGTTACAGGAAGGAGTCCCGGGAAAGAGGGGGTTGGGGGAAAATTTTGTTTGAAAAGAAAAAAAAAAAAAAAAAAAAAAAAAAAAATTGAGCAGCTACAACAGGGAAAAAGAATACAAGTGGAGATGAGGGGCTGGCTCACTCAGTAAGGTGGTTGGCACAAGCACGAGATCCAGAGTTCACATCCTGAGCATGCAAGTAAAGTTAGCACACCACCTTGTACCTGCAATCCCAGTGCTGGGGAGGGAAGGCAAGATGGGTTTTTAGAGCTCTTTGGCCGGCCAGCCAGCCAGCCAAACTGATGAACTCAAGATTCACTGTGAGCCCCTATCTCAAAAACTATGGTGGAGAGTGATAGAGGAAGACACTCAACATCAGTCTTGGCCTCTACATGCAGGATGTGCACACATCCATATAAACATGTACATGTAATACAGACACACACACAGATACGCAGACACACACACACACAGACACACACACAGACACACACAGACACACACACACACACACACACACACACACAGAGGTACAGATGGCATGGGCTTGCCAGGACCATGCTCAAATAGGAGTATGACATGGTAAAACAGCAACCCCATAAGGTATACATTCATTTTCCCAAACCGCATGTTACCCACAACCCACAACAGGCTTCCTATCACTTTACCCACACAATCCCACAAATGGCTAGAAATGACCATTTGTAGAAAGCAAGTATACAAAGATTGAGTGAAGAGTCATGACAGCCTGGATGAGTCTCTGGCAGACACAGCACAACACAGCACCAATTCGACAGCAGAGGGCGCCCAAGAGCCTCTCAAGGGCCATGTAAGGACACTGGCTGGTTCAGCCTCCCTACCTGAGTTAGCTGATGGACAGGTAGTATAGTATGCCAATGACTCCATTTCTGGAGAATATATTCTTTCTTCTTGCCCTCTTCTGAGTTCCCTATCCTTCCCTGTAAGATATTTTACATAGTTCTACAGTGTCTGTAAACAAACGCTGGTTATCACCATTATTATCATTAATCAGGTATATAGATAATGTAATTTTTAGAAGTAATGACAAGAATTTGAAAGAGGGTAGGAGTGGAGACTGCCTGAAGAAACTGCTTGTGTTTCTATTTTTACTTGCATCCAGAGTGTGATGTTTCAACATATTTTGTTTGATGTACTGACTAGAAAATTCTCTTTCAGGGATACGGCCCTTGTTTTCCAGAGTGATCTGAAAACTTTCTGCTAAATTGCATCAGCTTTTCCTTCTCAAAACACTGATAGAAAGGAAATGATGGGAAAGGCAATTTCACACATCAAAGAAAACATAAGTTATGAAAGAGACCATTCATCACATTAAATCCTATAATCCTTTAATCCCAGCAGAGGCAGGCGGATCTCTGTGAATTCAAGGCCAGCCTCGTCTACAAAGTGAGTTCCAAGACAGCTGAGGCTGCAGGGAGACCCTGTCTCAAAAAGACAAAAAAAAAAAAAAAACAAAAAAAAAAAACTGCAAGGCCAGAGAGTTGGCTCAGAAGTTAAAAGCACTGGCTGCTCTTGCAGAGGACCCAGGTTTGATACTCAGCACCCATGGATACCCAGCACCCACTTGACGGCATAACAGCTAACAACCCTCCATAACTCCAGTTCCAGGGGATCTGATGCCCTCTTCTGACCCCTATAGGCATTGCACATCCCAAGTGCACTTAAACACATGCAGGCAATACACTCATAAACATAAAATAAAAATAATAAATAAAATTTAAAAAAGGACCTGCACTACAAATGAGACTCATTAGGCCATATAATATTAGAAGTGGAAAGAACCTGCAAAATGAAACTGTGTTCTTAGAATTATGTATGTGCAACTGGAAGCTCAAATGCTAAATGACTTAAGGTCACAGTACAATTGAATGCAGATCTATTCCAAAGCTCAAGGACCAAACAACACATCTGGAGGAAAGGGCACTACTACGAGTACCACAGATCTTCCTCTATTCTTTAGCACATTGTGGGAAGCTTATACTTTAAATTACCTAGAGTGTTGTTATTGCAAGATGATCATTGCTAGTGTTTTGTTTGAATCCAGGCTGGCTGGAACTTGTGATTCTTCAAGTGTGCCTTCCAACGTGGACCACCATGCACAGCCACGGTTAGTATTTTTGCTACACAATTTTGCAGAGATGATATGTACATGAATACTGATAAAACTCTTGCATTTGTTAATACTGCCTCACACTATATTTATTTATTTATAATATAATTCCTAGCAAATGCATGATAGCAATAAATGGATGTAATAATTTAACTAGCCCCATATTGTCAAACATAGCTTTTTCAAATGTTTAAAAAATACACATGCCAGGGCTGGAGAGATGGCCTAGTGGTTAAGAGCGCCGACTGCTCTTGCAGAGGACCCAGGTTCGATCCCCAGCACCTACATGGTGGTTGAAAACCATCTTTAACTCCAGTTCCAGGGGAATTAGACACCGTCTTCTGACCTCCACGGCATTGCATGACACAATGCGGCATTGCATGACACGGGTGCACAAACCTACATGCAGACAGTACATTCATACACACACGAGAATAAATAAAAATTTTAAAAATATTTAAAAAAATACACATGCCAACATAGTCAGAAAAGGGCCTAGAGTGAATAAAGGGCAGTGGACAGCAGGCTAGGCCTGGAAACTGTTGGAGACTGATTACTGCTGGATAAAGGAGAGTAAGCCTTCCTTAAGATCTCTAGATAGGCAGACTAGACTCCCAGTGGATGAACTTGCATCAAAGGACATCTGAGTACAAATATTTAACTGGATATGACTTAACACATATGGCAAAATATATGAGGTCCAATGGGGGGCATGGATGGAGGAGGGAGTCTAAATTTGATTACAAACTATTGTAAAAAATATACAAAAGCTCACTTTTTAAGATGTTTCTCAGCCATCTCTATCCTCACTTGTGAAGTCTCTGTTCAGCTCTTTGCTCCATATTTTGAGTGGGTCATTTGTTTTCTTTCTTCTTTGTTTTTTGAGTAGTTTATATATTCTGGAAGATATCATCTTACTCCAATAAGACTGGCTAGGATCAAGAAAACAAATGATACCAAGTGCTGGAGAGGTTGCAGGGAAAGGGGAACACTCATCCACTGCTGGTGGGAATGTAAACTCATACAGCCATTATGGAAAGCAGTGTGGAGAACCCTTGGAAGACTTGGAATGAACTTGCCACCGGACCCAGCCATACCACTCCTAGGCATGTACCCTCAAGACTCACCCCACCACAGAGATACATGCATGGCCATGTTTATTTCAGCTCTCTTCACAATAGCAAGGAGCTGGAACCAACCCAAATACCCCTCAACTGATGAGTGGATAGAGAAAATGTGGTACATCTACACAATGGAGTTCTATGCAGCGGTAAAGAAAGATGACATCGGGCTGGAGAGATGGCCTAGCAGTGAAGAGTGCCGACTGTTCTTGCAGAGGACCCGGGTTCAATCCCCAGCACCCACTTGGCAGCTGAGAACCATCTTTAACTCCAGTTCCAGGGGAATCCGATGCCCTCTTCTGACTTCTGAGGCATTGCATGACACAGGTGCACAAACCTACATACAGACAGTACATTCATACACATAAAAATAAATAAAATTTTAAAAAAAATGAAAGATGACATGATGAACTTTGCAGGTAAATGGATGGAGCTAGAAGCCATTATGCTAAGTAAAGTAACACAGTCCCAGAAAAACAAACGACAAATGGTATCCCTCGTCTGTGGATGCTAGCACCAATTACTTAATTGTATGGCAAATTAAGCAGTGTCAATGTGATCTGAAAACAACTATGCTCTTATATTGTGGAATCCCTTAAAAACATAAAGAAAAAATAAAAAATGAAAAAAGCTCAATACAAATATTTTTAAACAGACACTGCAGTAGCCATTCATGTTCATACTTCTGATGTGAGATGTGACCTACTACTGATTATGTGAATTTTGGTAGCAGTATAACATAATGATATAGGCTGGGTTTGAACTCTGGCTCTGGAAATGATTGTCTTTACAGAAGTCATGACCTTCCTGGGCTTCAAATTCCTCATCTGTAAGCAAAGTAATCATATACTAGTAGCCTAGGGCTGTTAAGAGAATTAAATGAGAAAATACATGTAAAAAATCAATTAATGTCTAACACATAGCAAATCGAAAATTAGTATTAGTAATCTTTATTATTGTAATTCCTTAAGAAGATTGGCTCTTCAAAACAACATTCATAATTCTTCACTACTCTTTTAAAGAGAATAACCCAAAGTTATAAAGATGTTTTTAAGTCTTTAATAAACTAAACTAATATTTTCATTTTTCCTAACTTAATTTATCCAGAGGAAAATAGTAAATTTAAATTATGTGCAGGAGCTTGAGCTATTTACCAGGTTCTAGTAAAAACATAATGCCAGTCAAAACAAAAAGAAGTATAGCTTGTCATTGACATTCCTTCAATAAAAATAACTTGAGAGATGGGGAGATGGGTTACAAGTATGAGGACCTGAACTAGAAACCCCAGAAACTATGTAAGCTGGGCATGCCACTGCACACCTGTAATCTCAGTGCTTCTACAGTCAGAAGGGGGCAGTAATAGGAGGACCTGGGCAGCTCAACAGGCCAGGAAGCCTGGCATCGGCAATAGCAAACACACTGTGTCAGACAAGGTGGAAGGGAAGGACCTATACTCGAGGATATCCTATGACCTCCACACATGCACTGTGGAATATGCACCCCACCACACACATACACACATACACACACACACACACACACACACACACACACACACACATCCTATGACCTCCACACATGCACTGTGGAATATGCACCCCACCGCACACATACACACATGCACACACACACACACACACACACACACAAACAACATCCTATGACCTCCACACATGCACTGTGGAATATGCACCCCACCACACACACACACACACACACACACACACACACACACATCCTATGACCTCCACACATGCACTGTGGAATATGCACCCCACCACACACATACACACACACACACACACACACACACACACACACACACATCCTATGACCTCCACACATGCACTATGGAATATGCACCCCACCACACACATACACACACACACACACATCCTATGACCTCCACACATGCACTGTGGAATATGCAACCCACCACACACATACACACATACACACACACATACATGCACACATCCTATGACCTCCACACATGCACTGTGGAATATGCACCCCACCACACACATACACACATACACACACACACAATCATACAAACACATTTTTTTTTAATTATTTTCTCTGATTCTTTGCCCTCTAGAAAATGCTCAATACATATCTTATCCTACAAAAATGAGAATATCTTTGCAATCCTCTATCAATCTTCCCAATAACATAAATATTCCACTTTTTTCTGTTATCTGTACCCCCATTCTATTGTACTCCTAATAGATATTGCTAATACCACAGAAGCAGAGATTTTTGCGTTTAAAACTTTGTGTGTGTTATATATGTGGTGAATATGTGCACATGTACATGCAGGTATACCTGCACGTGTGCATAAATGCAGGTGTAGTGGTGTACATGTGTTTGAGGGTGCATGTACATTTGTGTATATGTGTAGAGGCCAGAGGTTGTTACCAAGTATTCTCCACCTTTTTTTTTTTTTTGATATAGGGTCTCTAACTTAACCTGGAACTCACTGATTTGGCTAGGCTGGCTAGCCATTGAGACCCAGAGATCCACCTGTGTCCACATCCCCAGTATTGGGATTATAGACATCTGCTGTCATGCCTGCTTTTGTGTGGGTGCTGGGTATCAGAACTCAGAACTCAGTTCTCATGCTCGTGTGGCCTGCCCTCTACCAACTGAGTTTTTAATTATTTTAATCTAGCAAGATATCCATGTGTCACACAGACAGGCAATTCATAATAGCTAGGAAACAGAACCAGCTGACAAAGAAAATGTAACAAACACAATGAAATTTTATTCAGCCATAAAGAAAAATGAAACCGTAACACTGCAGGAAAATGTATGGACCTGGAAATTATGTTAAGCAAAGTAACCCACACTGACAAACACAAACACTGGATCTTTTCTCTCATATGCAGACCCTAGACTTTACTTTTGGTATATGTATAAATATGTGAGGGGTGTGGGTTATGAAACTTAAAAAGCGGACAAGAGGGAAAAACAGGTTCTTGGGGAAGGAAAACCAAAGTGGATAATAGGATACATGTTTCATGAAAGCAGAAGGGGAGGATGTGAGAGAGGGCAAAGGAACCAGCAGGAGGGAGGATGGGGAGACTGGGTAGTGGGGAAAGAAGATCACCAAAGATAAAATGTGTAGGAAAATGCCATACATTATATGCCAATTAAAAACAACTCCCATTACTTTATATGCTAATTTATAAAATCTAATAGCTGGGTATGGTGGCACACACCTTAGGGGCCAGCACTCTGGAGCAGAGGCACAGGCAGGCCAAGTGTGAGATGGAGGCCAGCCTGATTTACATGGAGAGTTCCAGGCCAGCTGGGAGTACAGGGAGACCCTGTCTCAGGGGAAAAAAAAAAAAGTGCGCGCGCGCGCGCGTGTGTGTGTGTGTGTGTGTGTGTGTGTGTGTGTGTGTGTGTGTTCCTTTTCTGCTAAATTGAAACAATAAAACCTAACGTCAACATTTAAGAGATTCCCAGGGTGTTTGAGGAAAACATGGTCTATAAAAAGTGGTTGCCAAAAAAGGTGGAAAATAACAAGAGTGAGTCCAGAAAGAAGTAGAAAAATCCAGAACAGTGCAGGATGCAACTTAGTAGGCACTTACAGACAGAAGTGAATGTTTGAAAGCAGCAAACTAGGATATTACTCAGCCAGATAAACATGCCCTTCAGGCAACCAGATTGTACCTGGCCATCTCAGTAGAAAAATCTAGGAATATATCAACTATCAGTTAAAAACAGCCTGGGGTCAATGTCCAGCACAAAACGTTGGCTGAGGCTCTTGTTTGGAATGCTTGCCAAGTCAGGCAAAAGAACAGTTATGGTCAGGGTGGCTGTTGCTATGTCACCATGGATCCCTATACAGTATCCCTGTAAAACAGTCTTGAAGCATCATAGAGTCCTGAACCTGTGAAGGTTTGATCACTGGTACATGTGAATCCCACTTCCCAAAATGAGCTTTATTATGCTTTTTTTACATTACATAAAAAAGGATTTTTTTTTTTGGCCTTTTTGAGACAGGGTCTCCCTGTAGCTCTGGCTGTCCTGGAACTCACTCTGTAGACCATACTGGTCTTGAATTCAGAGATCTGCCTGCATCTGCCTCCCAGGTGCTAGGATTAAAGGCGTGCACCACCACGCCTGGCCTGAAAAAGGATCTTAAATCCTTCAATAGGAGAGTCAAAATCAGGAATCAGGCAGAGACAAGAGACCAGTAGTATCATAACGTGCACTTTGGGAACTTCCAAAGGGATTATATATGATACAAATCCCATAACTAGTATGCTAAGTGGATAGTAAGGCCTATTAAAGTGTTTTGCCAGGAATTTAGGGAGAAGACCTTGTAGTAAAATACCTAGTCCTACTTTTGTCTTGCAGGAATTGGTGATAAAAACAGAATCTAGTTGAGGATGGAGCTGGTAGGGTCAACCCACCAGTCTGGGCAACATCATCTTCTGAGAGAATCCTGCACCTGTGAGTAATGAGAATAAGGTTAGATGACAATGTTCTGGTCCTAGGAATATTTCAAGAACAGGAACAGATGAGAAGATGCAGAATTAGCAATGGTATGTATCTTCTTCAAAGTACTAGGTTGACAGCAATTTTGAGTTTTCATGAATTTGAACTCAAGCTAAACTTTCCATAGCATTAAAGGATGAAATATCAAGGCAGCTTCCACAGCTTCAGCGACTGTTATGTCCAAGTAAGACAAGTTCCAATTGTCTTGGTGCCATGACCAGGCCTCCCCTGCCATACAGTATTAACTCTCGAGAGGTTTCAGGGAATAAACTGTCCCTTAATCATTCTTTAAGGAAACCATCTGTCTAAAAATCCAATGTTATCCTAGCAGTTAGTTAAATAAGACTAAGGCGTTTGAAATAAGAGGCTGCTGTCCTCCTCCCCCTCTTCCCCCTTCTCCCCCTCCTCCTTCTCCTCCTCCTCCATCTTTTCGAGAAAGGGTCTCCCTATAGCCCTAGCTTTCCTGGAACTCACTATGTAGACCAGGCTGGCCTTGAACTCAGAGATCCACCTGCCCCTACCTCCCAAGTGCTGGGATTAAAGGTGTGTGCCACCATGCCCAGCAATAAGAGGCTTTTAAAGGGGAAAAAAGGTCCATTTTTTTATCTATCCTCATACAGTCAATACTCAACACCGAACTCTATTTTTATATTTAATTTTTGTGATTTTCATACAATATAGTTTGATGGTAGATGGTATGTACATCCCTTCCCTATCTGCATCACCTCCTCCCACTGCCCCTCACCCAATTACATATACAGCCTATAGATTCTGACACAAGGTTCTCGAGCACATACCCATTGGGCACCCTATAATTTAATTCAACTGTAGCACTATATGTGTGGAAATAACATCAAAGTTCATGGGTTAAAGGATCAGTTCTACAGGACTTCCCCACTTCAGATGCCAGTCACAAGTTTAGTCTGTCACCTATACTTCTCATTGACTGGCTATAAATTGGGAGTTCCCACAAACTCCTCCCCAGAGTCACTTAATTGGCTATAGTAGTTAGTAGGACTTAAATTCACCAGTTTATTATATAGCTATTTCAAAGAATATAAAGGGAAAGAAAACGGAAAGGGTGTGTAGGGCAAGCTAAGGTGAGGACAGTACAGTGTCCATTTCTTGTCTAGGTTCACCATTCTCCAAGTACCTCCATGTGTTTAGCAGTCCAGAAGTTCACCACATCTCCTTCAAGAGTGATACGGAGTCTAAACCCTCCAAGCTGGTAGGTGAGGCTAAAAGTTTCAAACTTTCAAGCTTCTAATCATTCGCTCTTTCCATTGACCAGTGCCCATCTTTGGCTATCCGGGGTTCTCTACCTAAGTCACTTTGTTAGCATAAAACCTGGTACGAGCAAAAGAAGCATATTATGTAAAAAAAAAAAAAAGATACTCCTAGCTGGGCATGGTGGTGCATGCCTTTAATCAAAGAACTCAGGAAGCAGGGCCAAGTAGATCTCTGTAACTTTGAGGCCAACCTGGTCTATTTAGAGAGTTTCAGGACAACCAGGGCTGCATAGTGAGATCCTGTCCCCTTCCCACAACCCAAAAAGACACCTGTATTACTAAGGAATTTCCTTAGGAATTCTGTGACAAGAAGCATAGACAAAAAATATATATATTTCTTTTTTTTTGTCTTTTTGAGACAGGGTCTCCCTGTAGTCTCAGCTGGCCTGGAACTCACTCTGTAGACCAGGCTGGCCTTGAACTCACAAAGATCCGCCTGCCTCTGCCTCCCAAGTGCTAGGATTAAAGGTGTGTGCCACCACGCCCAGCTGAAAAAAAAAAAAATATATATATATATATATATTTCTTATACAAGGCAATTTTCCTCAGTATGACTTTCAAAGGGATCTGGTTTATTTTGAAAATTTTATTTCTAAGAGTGTGTGTGTGTGTGTGTGTGTGTGTGTGTGTGTGTATACACATGAGTGCAGGGACCCACAGAAGAGTATCAAATCACCTGGAGCTGGAGTTATAGGCATTATGAGCTGCCTGAAATGGGTGCTGAGAACTGAACTCTGGTCCTCTGCAAGAGCAGTACTCGCTCTTAACTGCTAGGCCATCTCTGCAGCCCCAGATCCAGTAACTATGGTGCTTAGATTCACCCAGTATCAGGTGGCACTATCTCTAGGAAAGAGAGGACAGAAGAGCTGTAAAGATGATAATTGGCTATCAGGACTCTACTATTTTTTAAATCCACTTACCAGGAATAGGCAGCATTAACAAGGATACAGGCTACAATTTATTAGCTACACTTGCATCTAACACCTGGAAAAAAAATGAAGGAATCATAAAAGTGGGCAGACAGAAATAAAGCCATAATCTGATCACAAGGCTAGGAAGGCAGTAGTCTATGCTCACTAAAGATGAATTCAAGGAGGATGGTGAAATATTCATTTTCCTAAAATATTTTAGCAATAAGGAAATAGCTTCTCCCAGCTTGGTTTAAATTTTCAACACCATATAGGTTTGGATGTTGTATTTTTCTATTAAGATGCAAACTGTTCCATTAGGTACTAGATATGACAAACCACTCAACACATTTTTCACACTGACCCCCTTAGAAAGTGATTTTTTGTTAAATTTAATTTATAACCTGAAATTTTTACTGTTAATCTGTTTCAAACTTTAGCAAATAATTTTATTATAGTGTTATTAAATAAGTAATTGTATTGCTATGCATAAAATAAACTATTTTTGTTTTGTTTTGTTTTAATTTAGAAGGTTTATATTTTAGTAAGTTGCCTTAGTATGGTGACTTAAAAATTTTTAATTTAAACATTTTGGGTTTTATTATTTTAATTTTTCTTAAATTTTTGCAATTTTTATACAATGTAGTTTGATTGTATTTAGATCCTCTCTCCTATTCACACCTCCCTCCACTGCCCCTACTCAATATACTTTCACACACACACACACACACACACACACACACACACACATACACACACACACATTTGGCCTATAAACATGCTTTTTTAATGAAGGACTCAAACTATTCACTATACTAAACCAACCTTTTTTTATTCCTGCTGAGAATTTTAATATTATTTGAGAATAGGAACAGCAAAGGTGAAGATTCAAAGGATTTAGTTTCCAGAATCCACCACCTATTGCCAAGGTACAGTGTGTGATTCAGATATGGTCTAGGGCCTGCAATGTCATCCTTGTTCTCAAACTAACTGAAGTTATGTTCTGGTCCACTGCAGCCCTAAACACATAGGGTGCCCATGCATTCTTGTATCATCTGTTCTTGCTTCATCTACCTGGGCCTTCCATCCTCCTGGTTTGCTTGGCCTGGTATGGATCTGTGTCATCAGAGTTCATTTTGTAGTCTCCATTTGTACATGTGTTTGTGTTTGTGTTCATGTAGGTACAAATGCATGTGCACACACATGTACATGTCTGTATGTAGACCAGGGGGTCAACCTCCACTGTTGTTCCCCAGGTTCTATCCACCTTGTTTTTTTTTTTTTTTTTTGGGGGGGGTGGATTCTCCCTAGCCTGAGGCTCACTGATAAGGCAAGACAAACTAGGCAGCAACAAGTCCAAAAGATCCATTTACCTTTGCCTCCCCAGCACTGGGATAAAAACTTTGAACCACAATACCTGGATTTTTTATGTGGGCTCTGGGGATTCAATTTGGGTTCTTGTGTTTGTAAGGCAAGACCTTGACCAACTGAGCTACCTCATCAGCAAATTAAGGTGTTTCTTTGTTTTTTTTTTATGACAACTTTTCCAAAGTGTTTTTCTGCCAGATTTAAATTCTGTACAGCAGTTTTTAAAATCTATTAAGTTAATTGAATAAAGAAAAATATTCAATGGGGTTTAAATTCACAATTAAGATGTAAAATTTTTTTGTGTGCCAAATGAGATAGGCTGAGGAGAAGCCATTCAAACATAAGTTGAACAGAGCCTCATTTCATGATATCCCTAAGTCACTGTCAATAGGCTCTATATTTTTCAGATACATGCACATGCAAAATGGGACAGGCAAAGTCTCTAGTAAGAGAACACTATATTTCAAAACCTGTTGATTTCTATTTGGCTAACTTTTTTTAAATCCTCTTACCAGACAGGCATAGGCAGCATCAACAACACAGATACACACACAGCACAATTCATTAGCTACACCTGCGTCCAAGACCTGGAACAAATGAAGGAATCATAAAAGTGTGCAGTTCAAACACAGCTCTAAACTCCTAAGAAAACTTCCTAAGATGTTATTCATAAGATTTTATGGAAAGATGGCAGCCAAATACTCATCTGCTAAGTTCTAAACTGTGTTCACTACCTTCCTCTTTTTTTCTGAAGACATGGGGAAACAGGAGCCATTCACATCCAGAAATCCTGTTTCTTTAACAGAAACCCAAGAAGAGACTCCACTGGATCCAAAGTGCAGCTCTTCTTGCTTTCCTGCATCCACACACCAGGAGACAACCTACCCATATCACCAGTAGAAAACCATGCATTCAAATGTATTTTCTCTTGCAGGTCCTACTGGAATTCCTGGTGACTAAGCACTAAGAAAGAAGGAGCCTGTTGATTTAGCACTGCTGGAAATAGGAGGAAAGCTTTAACCCACTTCCCCCAGTAACAGATTAGCATGCAAATTACTAAGCTAAACATATAGTTCAGTGGTAGAGGTTGTGCCCTGTATGTCCGAAGTAATAGGTTCCATACCTAACACCATAAAATAATAAAATATCCCAGACTTTGGCTTTTTTCATGGTGCCTTCCTCATATGAAACTTTCAGGCTATAAAACATTTTTAAAATGGGGTATGACATAAACTGAAGAATCAGTGTTAGGCATGATGATGGTATTGCAACTATGTTTTCTGGAGTGTTGCTCTTGTATAGAAATAGGGTAAATTATTTATAAAAGAAAACGTACTAGGATTGGTTTCACATTGGAGGATGGTGACAACCTTCCACGGGTGAATTATAGTTCAAGCTCAGTGCTGTATACTTGGGGAATCATTATGTTATTCTCTCTGCTGTGACTTATTCCAGAAAAAAAATGGTCATCTGTGTTTTCTTCTTAATCTTTTCCTTGGTTTTCTTTATCCTCATTTTTGCACCTTTATCTGCAAATTGAAACATATAATTGGAAAAATTACCTCTAAATCCTCTATACCTTTAAATGAATAAGTACATAATTCCTGTCTTATTTCCTATTACAGAAAAATTTACTCATTCATTCAAACATTTGTTGCTTCTTGTCAGTGTTAATTTTTTTGTCGGTGTGACCCCAAAATGAAAGGAACACACCAGGCCTAGGCATTCAGGGGAAATTACTTCAGGGATACCTGGGACTGGGTTCTAAGATGAAGAGGAGCAGCCAGCATCAAAATGGTGTCTGGCCAGGGCTTTTAAGGAGTCTTGGGCAGGAAAGCAGGTAAAGAGGAAGTGAGGTCACTGATTGACAGTTTCTTGAGGGAATGGAAAATCCTTGTCTGGTCTGCAACTGCCAGTTGTAAAATCCAGATCTTGGGGAGAACCAGGCCTAACAATCAGGAACTATGCTAGGTAATGGGAAACAGACATTAAAGTCATAATATATATTAGAAGGTGTACAGAATAATCATTAACTTATTTAGTGAGTTAATGATGTTGTGGTTAGGTAGGAAAATGTCTTTTTAAAGAGATTCACACATAAATATTTAGCATGCAAATGTGATTAAATTCAGCATTTACTTTGAATACCTAAACGAAGACAAAAACACATTTGAAGTAATTATGTCAAAGTGTAACAAATGCTAAACTCAATAAATGTACAATTTTAATTATACCATTACTATTCCGTTTGATTTTTGGAAAATTAAAGGTTACATTATGAAAAGATAAATGGGAGGACAAGAATAAATACTGAATACAATGGCAAACACCTGTAATCCAACTACTCAGTGGAGACTGAAGCAGGAGGATCGCATTAACCCAGCTACTCAACACCAAGCTAGGCAACACAGTGAGACTCCATTAAAATGAAAATGAGAGTGAGGAGGGGGAAAGAGGAAAGGAGGGAAGGGAGAGAGAAAGTGAGACAGACACAGAGGTGGGGAGGGGAGAATAAAGAGAAGGCAGAGAAGGAGGAGGAGGAGGATAAAGAGGAGGAGGAGAAGGAGGAGGAGGAAGAGGAAGAGGAGAAGGAGAAGGAAGAGGAGGAGAAGGAAGAAGAGGAGGAGGAGGAGAAGGAAGAGGAAGAGAAGGCAGAGAAGGAGGAGGAGGAGGATAAAGAGGAGGAGGAGAAGGAGGAGGAGGAAGAGGAAGAGGAGAAGGAGAAGGAAGAGGAGGAGAAGGAAGAAGAGGAGGAGGAGGAGAAGGAAGAGGAAGAGAAGGCAGAGAAGGAGGAGGAGGAGGATAAAGAGGAGGAGGAGAAGGAGGAGGAGGAAGAGGAAGAGGAGAAGGAGAAGGAAGAGGAGGAGAAGGAAGAAGAGGAGGAGGAGGAGAAGGAAGAGGAAGAGAAGGCAGAGAAGGAGGAATAGGGGAAGATAATAGGGAAGGGAAAAGGAAATGGAAAAGTAAAAGAAAGGAATAAGGGAGAAAGGACACCTATGTGTAATCCAGGAGCTCAGTGTAATGGAGGTGAGAGAGGGGGTAATCAGATGAAAACTATCTAGAGCAGCAGAGAGAAACACAGGGTGCTCTCAGAACACAGAGAAGTCTCAAAAGCAGACTGATTGGGGGAGGTAATTGAGGAATGATTGACTCATAAGCTAGTTGTTTCTGAAATCAGCTTATTACAAAGCACCGCACATTCACTATTGCAATAAACTAAGACAAGCTGGATACTTAGAGCAACCAGTGTAATAAGCAGATGGCCTTCCTGTGCCAAGCAAGAGTCAAGAGAAAGAATATGAAATAACTGAGGCAGGATGGAAACGAAGGGAAAATCTGGGGGCCATGAGAAGAGGGAGGAGCTCCTCCACTGAGGCATCTGGTTGAGGCCTCTCACTATCAATGGAGCAAGAATTCTGGCAGGATTAGCAACTGCTTAAGGGTTACACCTTATTCATGAGGACACAGAGACAGAGAGCAAGTGAGAAGTACCATGCCCAAAGTCACAGTTGGGATTCAAACCTGAGCAAACTTCTTCTAGCTTGATTGTGCACAGCAGTCCTTCAAGGCACATGGCACTAGAGTACACCCTTCCCAGCCATTAACCTGAAAAGTCCTAGTAATCATGCACTACACATCTTGTGCAACCCTAGCGGCTGCTGATTTTATCTTATCAGATTATAACTCCATCCAAGGCATCTCTCTCTTGTCAAAGGGGAGAAAGAAGAAAACATGTTTTCTTAGCAACATTTTGAGGTGTAAGCAAGCTAAGATCCATCAAAGGGTATATATAACTAATACTAAGATAATTGCTTGTGGGCTGGAGAGATGGCCTAGCGGTTAAGAGCGCCGACCGTTCTTGCAGAGGACCCGGGTTCGATCCCCAGCACCCACATGGCGGCCAAGAACCGTCTGAAACTCCAATTCCAGGAGAACTCCAGTTCCAGGGGAATCCGAGACCCTCTTCTGACCTCCACGGCATTGCACGACACGGGTGCACAAATTTGCATGCAGACAGTACATTCATACACATACAGAAATAAATAAAATTAATAAAAAAAAATTAAATTAAAAAAAGATAATTGCTTGTTCTCTCTTGGAGAATCCCATACTGACACTTCAGTACATCCTACTAACTTTCCCCTTTTCTGCCTTGTGTCTTACTTTCCTCTGAGTGTCTTTCTTCCTCTTACCTTTCATGCTTAAGCCTATATTGAAATATCTTTAATAAAATCACCAACTCTGCTTTATTATACTGGC
>VZQC01007605.1:50114-115614 GCA_009823505.1 Rhizomys pruinosus
TTTCTCTGTTGTACAGTATCACCTTGTAGCATTCTCTTTAAGATGATTTAACATAAAAATTAAGTTTGCTCCCCAAGTTAATCATATATAGTCACCCAAAACAACATGGGTAAATTTGATGAAATCTGAGCCTAGATTCCACCCTATAGTTATGTATAATACAACTGTCTTCTGGAGACTCATGGGTTAAAAAAAAAACGGGGGGTACAGATAGGCTATTATTGTTTTTAAGAACCTTCTAAAATCAGTTTCAAGGTTTGCAGAGTAATAGTGGATTTCCTACCGCTGTAGTCTGTTTCAGAAGCAGACTTACAGTTATAGTCTTCAGAGTACTTCTCAGGGTATTTTTAAAGGACTTTTTTTTTTCCTTTCTCCTTTTCTTGGAACTTTCTTCTGAATGACTAGATGCCCTCCTTTCCTATTTGTAATAGGTACAAATAAAAAACCAATTTCTACAGAAATACTTCTGACCATAAAGTTTACTGTATCTGAAATTTGAGTGAAAACAAATCTAGTATTCAAGTATATAAGGTTACTTCAACTTTTTAATTATCTCCTCTGTATCTTAAAAACACTGTTGTAGCAGTGGTTTTCTTTGGGTCTTTATCTTCTACTCATCTATGTTCATTATAGATGAATTTTTTAATCATTGTAAAATTAGAAAAGTGACAAAATATCAACCATAGAGCATTAAAATAGGAATTAAAATTTTTGGCAATAGCACTTATTGGCCATTAAAAGCAAGTACTAACCACTTTTGTAAGAATTCAAGGGTCGGGCTGGAGAGATGGCCTAGCGGTTAAGAGCACCGACTGCTCTTGCAGAGGTCCCGGGTTCGATCCCCAGCACCCACATGGCGGCTGAGAACCGTCTGTAACTCCAGTACCAGGGGAATCCGATGCCCTCTTCTGACCTCTGTGGCATTGCACGACACGGGGGCACAAAACCTGCATGCAGACAGTACATTCAATATACATACAAAAATAAGTAAAAAAAAAAAAACTTCATAATAATAAAACAGCATACATTTACAAAATATTTCAAAGTTTTCAAAGTACTGTTCAAACAAAGTACCATGAAAGATTAGGATTTTTAGAAAATCACATGATAAAAGTTGAGAAACAGGAACTATAAGGAAAAATGAGCTAGGAGGGCAGGGTAAGGGTGAGGGCATCTGAGCGGTTAAGAGTGCTTGCTGCTCCTGTAGAGGACTGGAGTCCAGTTCCCAGCACTCACACTGGGTAACTTCTGGGGATATGAAACCCTCCTCTGGCCCTCATGGGCAGTCACATGCATGAATGCATGCATACACATAAATACAAATAACAAAATAAACCTTCTTTTAAAAAAGAAGGCTAAGAGACAGCTTCATGATTTTAAGTATGTAAAGGACACAGTGCAGAGTTCAACAAAGAATTGTCTGCCTCAGGAAAGCATACACTACAGTCTAGAGAGATTTTGTTCTGTTGTACAGCATTTGGAAAGTAAGTATATATTTCATATTAAATAATCTTTTTCTCTGAAAAGCACATCTGAAATAATTTGAGTATTACCTTGAAAGCTGTTTTTCAGATTCCTTCCAAGTCAAATTCTATAATTTAAAGTCTTTTAAGTCTTTTTCTAAAAGTATATCTATAACAAACAAATGTTAGGTTATAGCCTCTATCACCATGTCACAAATTACAAGTGGATGTAACAAGCACATTCATCTCAATTCAACCTAATGTAGACACAGAAACATAGAAGAAAAATATTAATAACACTGAAAAGAAAAGAAATAAGCAGAAAGAAAACACACTAATTTTTTGATAGTATGAATATGGGAGACTAAACAAAAGTATATATTTGTATTGATTTTTTTAAATTACTTTATAAGCCAGGCCTGGTGGCACCAGCCTATTGTCACAGATATCTGGAAGCCTGTGTCAGAAAGAAACACAAGTTTGTGGCTGACCTAGGCTACAAAGAGAGTTCAAGGCTAGCCTGGGTAACTTAGTGAGACCCTGTTCAAAGTAAAAAGAGGCTTCCTGCCGGGCATCTTGGCACACCTCTTTAATCCTAGCACTTGGGAGGCAGAGGCAGGTGGATCTTTGTGAGTTCCAGGCCAGCCTAGGCTACAAAGAGAGTTCAAGGCTAGCCTGGGTAACTTAGTGAGACCCTGTTCAAAGTAAAAAGAGGCTTCCTGCCGGGCATCTTGGCACACCTCTTTAATCCTAGCACTTGGGAGGCAGAGGCAGGTGGATCTTTGTGAGTTCCAGGCCAGCCTAGGCTACAAAGAGAGTTCAAAGCCAGCCTAGGCAACTTAGCAAGTCCCTGTCTCAAAATAAATGAGAAAAAAAGGGGAACCTAGGAAAATGGATCAGTGAGTAAAAGCACTAGCTGCACAAAAATGAATACCTGAGCTCAAATTTCCAGAACCCACATGAATAACCAGGAGTGATCATGTGCCTGAAACCTCAGCACTGTGGGGGACACAAACAGGAAGATCGCTAGAGCTTGTTGGCTGCCAACCTAGCTCTAAGTGATGTGAATAAGATGAAGTGTATAAAATGAAAAGTGATACAGCAGGATACCCAACATCCTCTCTGGCCTCTTCATGCATGCAAAGGCACATACAAGTACACATATATCCCCCCAACACCCAATTCACACACAAGTCAAAAAAAGGACCTGAGGAGATGGGGAAATGGTTCAGTAGACCTATGTCCAGTGTGGCAGAGAATCCTCAAAAAGGGATGGTGTGGCATGAAGGCAAGATGCAACACTTAACTGGAATCTCAAGAGTGGGGACCAGGAGGCTGTCTGTTGAGGGAACAGAGGCCCTGAGCTCCTGTTCCACTATGTATTTATTGCTTCAACCTGAAAGCAGGACAAACAATGTGACTTTTAATCAGTACAGTCAATCTTGAGAAAATGTTCTCAATATTTCTAGGTATGTTATTTTAAGGCAAAGAATTTGTTTATTACAATGAAGAGTAGTTAAACATAACAGGGCTTTGTGATCAGCAGTCAGAGTATTATTTCCTTCTATAATTTGGGGTGGGGGCACTGCATTCCTTTGTCTGCTTCAGTATACATGCCTACACAGCCTTTGACATGTAAACATTCTTGACCTGAAGTACCATTGTGCATAATCAAGCATACTCTAGCAGAGTTTAGCTAAAGTAGTATGTTCAACATCAGTTCAGGTAAGTCAGTGTTCTCCAACTAGTGGATAAAGTTCTTGTCATCCAAGCCTGACAACCTTAGGTCAGATCACCAAAACTCATGTAAAAGGTAGACCTAGTTGTACAAGTGCCTGTAATACTAGTGAGCCCATGGAAGAAAATGGGAGGCAGAGACAGGAGACTCACCAGACACTTGTGGGGCTGCTAGACCATAATACACAGCAGTAAACAAGAAAAAGCCTCTCTCCAACAAAATGGAATGTTAGAACCCACATCCAAGGTTGTTCTGACTTTCACATACACTGTGCCATGTATTCTCTCTGTCTCTGTCTCTCTCTCACTCACACGCATGTACAACATATACACACATTATGCACACTAGATCAATAAATATATAAATAAATAAAATGTTGTAAAGGATTAGAATTTAGCTTAGTAGTAAAGGATTTGTCTAGCATGCATGAGGTGCTAGGTTCAATTACGATCATCACAAAAAATAAATAAAATAAAAATCCCTTTGTGATATATTATCAGTATTCAATCTGCTACTAGGTTAAATAATTCAAAATAATATTAATAAATTGGGGCTGAAGAGATGGCTCAGTGGTTAAGAGCACCGACTTCTCTTGCAGAGGATCTGGGTTTGATTGCCAGCACCCACATGGCGGCTAAGTACTGTCTTTAACTCCAGTTCCAGGGGAATCCGACACCCTCTTCTGACCTCTGCAGCATTGCATGACACAGGTACACCAACCTACATGCAGACAGTACACTCATACACTAAATAAATAAATAAATAAATAAATAAATAAATAGATAGCTAAATAAATAAATAAATAACAAAAAACAAAATAATAATATTAATAAATTATTTTTTCATAACAACCCCTTCTATTAATAAGAAATTATCAGTGCATGCATTAACATTAAAAGAGAACAATTGAGGGGCTGGAGGGATGGCCTAGTGGTTAAGAGCACCGACCGCTCTTACAAAGGACCCGGGTTCGATCCCCAGCACCCACATGGCGGCTGAGAACCATCTGTAACTCCAATTCCAGGAGAACTCCAGTTCCAGGAGAATCCAACACCCTCTTCTGACTTCCGCAGCATTGCACGACAAGGGGGCACAGACCTACATGCAGACAGTACATTCATACACATAAAAATAAATAAATAAATAAAAATTTAAAAAAGAATATTTAGCAGTATAAAATTGACTAGCAATCATTTTTTTATTCTAAGGTTATGTTCTATTTTTTTTTTTGCCTTTTTTTTTTGTATTTTTGAGACAGGGTCTCCCTTTAGTCCTAGCTGGCCTGGAGCTCTCTATGTAGACCAGGCTGGTCTTGAACTCACAGAGATCGCCTGCCTCTGCCTCCTGAGTGCTAGGATTAAAGGCATGCACCACCATGCCCAGCTGGTATGTTCTACTTTTAAAACTTAAGAGATAAGGGAGCTGGGAGGGAGGGGGAGTTCAGAGGTTCAAGTGCCTGCTACAAAGCAACAAGACTAGTTAAGTGCCAGGTGGGCATGGCTAGTACCTGCAATTCCAGCCTCCAAAAGCAGAGACACAGGATTTTGGAGGCAGCTGGCTAGCTAGATTAGCCTTGATCTGAGAACTCTGGATTTAATTGATAGACCCTGCCTCAAAGCTTAAGGTGGAAGAGCTGTGAAGAAAGATTCCAGATACGAATGTGAGGCCTACACACACACACATACACTCACACACACACACATGCATACACACACACACGCATGCACACACACACACGCACACACATACACACATACACACACACACACACATACACACACGCGCACACACACACGGACGGGGGGGCATATATATGCAAGCATACACACCACACATGAAAATAAGAAAGAATTATAAAATGGTATAAATCACCAAAAAAGAAAAATGTAGGATGTACTTAAAATTTACTTAATAAAAACTTCAGAAGGAAGAAGTCAAAGTAGCTTTACTTGCAGATGACATGACTCTAAAGACTCCAGTAGAATACTTAGAACAGATAAACACTTTCAACAACATGTTGGTATATAAAATTAACATAAAAATCAGTGTCTGTCTAATATACCAATATCAAACATGCTGAGGAAGAAATCAGAGAAATAATTGTCTCAAAAAACCCTTGGAATGGGTCTGGAGAAATGGCTCAGCAGTTAAGAACACTGGCTGCCCCTGCAGAGGACCCACGTTCAATTCTTAGCACCCACATGGCAGCTAACAACTGTCCATTAACTCCAGTCTCAAGGGATCCAAAGACCTCTTCTGACTCTGCAGGCATTGCATGACATAGGTGTACCTACACACATACAAGCAATACATTCATACACATAAAATAAAAATAATATTTTTTTAAAAAAATAAGAACAAAAGTAATGAACCACGTTTATAATGAAACTTTTAGAAACATTTGAGAAAGAATGTGAAGACTTTGAAAATGGAAAGATCTAGCAAATGATGTTTTCCCTTAGCATCAATCAATGGTCCAACCCCAGTTTTAAGGCCTAATAACCAAAACAATTACTGGTATAACAAACTATATTGGACCAGTAGTGGCACTTTTATCTTGGGGGTAATCAAAGGCTTCCTAATTGGACCTAAAGGGCACTCACTGGGAGGAAACTCACGTGTGGTACTGAAAACATTCCCAAATACACAAGGCTGGAGAGGTTATAGATCTTAGAGAAAATCTGAATGCTGTCATATCCCTAGATAAATGTAATTTCTTATTATGTGCTAAATGTGGATCTTTATATTTACAGACAAGTGTTCTAGTCACCACTCATCAAAGAAGCTTCTCTTGCAACAGATGGAGTCTACTACAGCATTCCACAACTGATCACACATAAGAGATTGTCTGTGAACTGCACAACCCTAAGTGACACATCTACAATGGAACCTCTACACCTAAGGCTCACAAAACAAAGTAAAACAAGGGGTTAAAAGAACACTAATGCAAGCCGCACATGGTGGCACATGCCTTTAATCCCAGCACTTGGGAGGCAGAGGCAGGCGGATCTCTGTGAGTTCAAGGCTAGCCTGGTATACAGTGAGCTCTAGGCCAACTGGGACTAAAGGAAGACCCTGTCTCAAAAAAGAAAAAAAAAAAAAAAAACACTAATGCATCTCTGAACTCTTATCAATGAAGCTCCCTCATAAAACAGAGTGCCATGAACA
This sequence comes from Rhizomys pruinosus, assembly GCA_009823505.1. NCBI lineage: Eukaryota > Metazoa > Chordata > Mammalia > Rodentia > Spalacidae > Rhizomys > Rhizomys pruinosus. The sequence continues at coordinate 56,484 of VZQC01007605.1, forward strand.
CAAAAGGACACAAATGGCTAAAGTGTAGAGAATAAGAGTCCTATGTTAAACTCCACCCACCCAGGGCTCAGGGAACCATTGTGGAAGAAGGGATGGAAGGATTGTAAGATCCAGGGAGCAAGGGCATGACCATATGGAAATAGAACCCGATAGGCTCCTTGGACCTTGCTCATATGAACCTACAGCAATGGTGTCAGCATACACAAGACCCATGCAAACTCAAGCAGACAGAAACTCAGCACAGAACTATGGAAATGGGCAGCAAGCCCTAATATCAGCCTAAGAACTATTGGCAGCTAATTACTGCTAGGTGAAGAAAAGCTGATCTTCAAGGGAGAGACTCTAGATAGGCTAATTAGACCTCAGTGGATGAATTCACACTGAAGGACATCTAGAGACACTAACTTGACTCAATAAGTATTAACACAAATGACAGAATGCATGAAATTCAGTGGGGGAGCTATGGGAGGGTGTGGAAGGGGGTATAAAGATAATTAAGATATTCTGTATGAAATACGCAAAAATTCAATTAAAAAATTACAAAACCTTGAAAAGACCTCCCATCCACATAGATTGGAGGAATTAATATTGTGAAAACGACTACCTTACCAAAAGCAACCTATGGATTCAAAGCAATCCCATCATAATTCCAATGCCACTATTCACAGAGATAGAAAAAAGCTTACGATTCATTTAGAAGCACAAAAGATGTTGGATGGCCAAAGTCACCCTGCACTAAAAAGAATAACAACAGATATATCACTATACCTGATTTCAAGTTACATTACGGAGCCATAGTAATAAAAATAGCATTGTACCAGCACAAAAACAGACCTGTAGAGGTCTGAAAAAAAAAAGAGGGCCTCTTCAACAAATGGTGCTGGAAAAATCAGATATTTATATATAAAAGAAGAAAACCACATCTTTTCTTCTCATCCTGCACACAAAATCAAGTCTAGATGTATCAAAGACCTTAACACAAGAGCTGAAAGTTTGAAACTGTTAGAGGTAAAAGTACAGAAAATAAGGTAGAGGTATAAGTAAGGACTTTCGAACAGGACCCCAGTCACTCTGGAAGGCAAACAACAGACAAATCAGATCAGATCTTATGAAATTAAAAGCTTGTTTGTAGCAAAGGAAATAATCCAGTCAATAAACAGCCTGCAGAATGGGAGAAAATCTTTGCCAACAATACATGTGACAGGGGATTAATACCTAGAATATATAAATAACTAAAAAAAAAAACAAGAAAACAAAGAACCCAATTGATAAATAGGCTAATGAAATGAACAGACAAGTTTGCAAAACCTAAAATCCAAATGGCTATAAGCATATGAAAAATGTTCAATCTCAGTAGTCATCAGAGAAATGAAAATAAAACTACACTGAGATTCCATCTCAGTCCAGTCAGAATGTCAGTCATTAGGAAAGCAAACAACAACAAATGCTACTGGTGATCTACATGAAAGAGAACCATTATACACTGCTGCTAGTGAGGCAAACTAGTCCAACCTTTGTACAAACCAGTACGGAGGCTGCTCAAAAAACTAGAAAATGTATCATATGCCCTAGCAAAACCACTCCTGGGTACTTACCCAAAGGATTCCAAGTCCATATATACAGAGATACTTGCCTATCCATGTTTACTGCAGCACTATTTACAACAGCTAAATTATGGAACCCACCAAAGTGCCCCCAAACAACAAAATGGATAAGGAAAATGTGGTATATTTTTCAACCACAAAGAATATGGAATTTTGAGGGGCTGGAGAGATGCCCTAGCGGTTAAGAGCGCCAACTGCTCTTGCAGAGGACCCAGGTCCTCTGCTTCCACAGCATTGCATGACACGGGTGCACAGACCTGCATGCAGACAGTACATTCATACACATAAAAAAAGAAATAAGGGCTAGAGAGATGGCCTAGCAGTTAAGAGCGCCGACTGCTCTTGCAGAGAACCCGGGTTCGATCCCCAGCACCCACATGGCAGCTGAGAACCATCTTTGACTCCAGTTCCAGGGGAATCCAACGCCTTCTTCTGACCTCTGCAGCATTGCACGACACAGGTGCACAAACCTATATGCAGACAGTACATTCATACACATAAAAATAAATAAATAAATAAATAATAAAATATTCTTAAAAAGAAATAAATAAAAAATTTAAAACAAGAAGTTCAAGGTTATACCCAACTACATGGTGAGTTTGAGGCTAACCTAGGCTACATGAAAAAAAAAAAGAATATGGAATTTTGAGAAATGGATTCAACTAGAAATAATCATATTAAGAGAATGAAACGGTCTTGGAAAGAAAAATATCATGTTTCTTCTCATATGTGGTTCCTAGATTTATTCAGTCACATAAAATCATGGCTGTATATATTAATGAAAGTAAAAGTGAAACTGTCTAGAGGGGCAAAGGATACAAATGGGTGATGGTGAGAAAAGGGAGGATAGAGAGGAGTGGGAGGAGATATGCTCAATATAAAATATATGCTTCTACAAAAATGTTGTGTTGGGAGGGTATGGGCATTTCATGGCATACGTGTGGAGGTCAGAGGACATCTTTCAGAAGTCAGTTTTCTCCTTCCACCATGTGGGTGCCACAGATCAAATTCGGGTCTTCAGACCCAGTGCCTTTACCTGGTGTGCCATCTTGCTGACCTCTGTATGAAAAATTAAGAAAGAATATTAAAAAAATGGGGTAATAGATCCTACATTTAAAAAATGTTCAACATACTTTAAAATGTACTTTAAAATATCTTATTTTTATATTATTTTATTTTCTGTTTATTGCCTGAATGTATGTAAGTGCACTCATGTCAGGCAATGCCTGCAGAAGTCAGAAGAGGGCATTGGATCCCCTGGAACTGGAGTTACAGAAGGTTGTTAGCTGCCATGTGGGTAGCAGGAATCAAACCTGGGTCCTCTGCAAGAGCAGCCAGTGCTCTTCACCACTGAACCATCTCTCCATACCCTAAAAGTATATTTTTAACAACTTACTTTCATTCAGGTTTATATTAGTCAAACAAGGCTGGTGTAACAAAATACCACAAATGACAGCTTAAGCACCAGAAATTTATTTCTTACCATTCTAGAGATTCTAAGTATAAGATCAAGGCACCATTATGCACCAGTGCTCAATAAGGATTCTTTTCCTGGCTTGTAGATAGCTGCCTTCACACTGTATCTGCACATTCTTTCCTCTGTGCACAGGAAGAAAGAAATCTCTAGTGTCTCTTCTTCTACGGATAACATTACTAGGAGATTAGGGCCTACCATCATGACCCCATTTAGCCTTAATTTCTTCCTTCAAGTTCCTATTTCCAGAAATACACATTGAGAGCTAAACATTCAACACATAAATTTATTGGGAGCAGAACATAAATTATTCCACAACCAAGAAACTCTTCATACTTCAAGAGATCCAAATTCTCTAAATTTCTTTCTTGCTTAATCTTAAAAAAATACACATGTGGTGGTTAATGCAGAAACTCATGATTGGCCACTGTGGAGAGAACAACAGGCTGCAGAGATCACTGCAGAAAAAGGAGACAGAAAGATTATAAGAGCCTGAGGTGGTGGATGATGACAAGGAAAACAATCTTCCAGACAGCTGGTCATTTATTCATATGAACTCATCAGTGGTGACAGCGTGCACAAGCCCCATGGGAGCTCAAAGCAGACAAAATCCCAGCACAGATGGGGGGCAGTGGGCTAAAATCCCAACCCAGCCTAAGGGACTTTTGGCAATTGATGGCTACTGGGAGAGGGAAAGACAGTGTCTTACAGGAATGGGACTCTTGGTGGGCCCAGTGAATGGACTCACACTGAAGTGAATTTAGAAACTCAAATCAAATTCTATAGGTGATATATATATATATATATATATATATATGAAACTACATTAAATTGGGTGGGGGCATTGGGGGGTATAGAGAGGGAACAGGATCTGAGTAGCTTCAAACTACATTATATGAAAATTGTCAAAATTCAACAAAAATGTAAATTAAAAAAGATATACGCATGTACCTTTCAACTCAATGGCACAAAGTTTTAATAATATACATTGTTATATATAAGTATATAAAAATGAACTATGTAAATCAAAATTGATATAAAATAAAATCCAACAGGTCTAGATAAGTCCTGGTTTTATTTAACATTTAACATTTTAAATAAGGGACTAGAGAGGTGACTCAGCAGTTAAGAATATTGGCTGCTCTTGCAGAGCACCTGAGTTCAATTCCCAGCAACCACATGGCAGCTGATAACAGTCTATAATTCGAGTTCCAGGGGCTCTAATGCCCTCTTCTGACCCCCATGGGCATTGCATGACACTGGTACACTCACACATATGCAGACAATATAGCCATGCACATAAAAATGTAAATAAAAATTTATTATAAATACAAACTCAAAACTTTGATTTTATGTGTATATTTCTTACATGTATGTAAGTACACCTGTGTCATGCAATGCCCAAAGAGTTCAGAAGAAGGCATCCGATTCCCGGAAACCAGAGTTAAGGATGGTTGTTAGCTGCCATGTGGGTGCTGGGAATGGAACTTGGGTCCTCCACAAGAGCGGCCAGTGCTCTTAACCACTGAGCCATCTCTCTAGCCCCATAAACTCAAAATTTAATGGTCTAGAAAGACTATCAAATTGGTGCAGGCCACAGAAAGTGGGCAGCAAAGTGAGAATGGCAACCTGGGAAAAAGAAGTGATGTTAGCAAGATGGCAGAGTAGACTTTTAATGTTCACACATTGCAAAAACCTGAATTTGAACAACTCACCTTCACAGCAGCTGAGGAAATGAGGCGGGAGAATCACAGCATCTGCAGGGAGCATAGAAATAAGAACAGATGTATTAATTTCAGCCTGTTATGCAATGCCTGTTTCCTTTACATGTTTTATTATGAGGTGCATTTAAGATTTTATCTGATGCTCAATAAGTATTAGGTATAAATACTTATGAATAATTACACAACAATAATTACAACTATCTTCCTTCTCCTCCACCATTTATTCTTCCATTCCAGTAATCACACCCATCAGAGAAACACTGACTTCACTCTCTTGTGCTTCAAGGTCAACATTGAGAATAGAACAAAATTTGTCTCAAGGTAGTATTGTATACAAGTTAGCACATCACTTTTCCTACAGTCATCCAACTATACTGTCTCAGAGGAAAGTTTTTTCTCCTTTCCATCTTAACCCCTTGAGCTCAGTGTTAAAAATAAGTTTCCATTTACTCAACCTGTTACCATCTCAACAGTCTGTTCATTCATTTAATACACAATGCTTGAGTGCCTACTAAGTACCACGTGCAACACACAATAGTTGAACATATACTTAGTCGGATACTGCAAATTCTGTAATGAATAAAATAGGACTCTTTCTTTGAGGAGCTCAGCCTAGTGGAAAATAAAAGTATGCTCATTGCTGGGTTTGATGGCACACGCCTGTAATTGCAGCATTCTAGAGGCAAAAGCATGAATTCAAGGCCAACCTGGACTACAAAGTCAATTAGCAGCCAGCCTGGCCTACATGGGGAGACCCTTTCTCAAAAATAAGACAAGTAAATTCAACTTTAAAAGAATGTGGTTTGGGGGGCTGAAGCGATGGCTCAGTGGTTAAGAGCACTGACTCCTGAAGAAGACCTGGGTTCAATTCCCAGCACCCACAGGCACACAATAGTCTGCAACTCCAATTCCAGGGGATCTGGCGCCCTCTTCTGACCTCCACGAGTATTGCATAACACTGCTGCACTTAATGCACAAAGGCATTACGCACATACACATAAAACAAAAACAATAAATTTTTAAGTAATATGGTCCCAAATGATAACACAAAATGAATAATGGTACATCTAGGTCTTCTCCCTTAGTCACATTTACTGCCCGAGGCAGAAAGAGGAGAAGGGGAACCTACGTACCCACGAAAGGCACGCAAGAATGAGTGCGAATGTAAGGGAGAAAAAGAGCCAGTAAGAAAAGGAAGAATCTTTCATGGATAGATTGAAAACAAGAAGAAAAATGGACCTAAGGAAAGTAGAAAGATCGAAATGTGCAGAGACCAAGAAAAGAGGTCTCTTCAGGGCTGAGGTGCAGCCTTTTCTCGAAGTCAGACTGAGCTTCACCTCCCTGTCCCAAATGGCTCTGCCTGGGCTTCCCATAGTAGGTAAACGGAAGAGGCTGAAAAGATCGCCCGAGGCAGAGAGCCACTCTTGCTAACGGGACCCTAGGCAGAAGCAGCAGAACTCCTTTCAGGCTTTCCCAACAAAACAACCTATTCACATCCTGAACTCCAGAACCAGATCTCAAGCAGAGCGTCGGCCTCCCTGGGAAGGAGCAGATTTTCCGGCTGGCACGCCTGGCTAAATGGGATGTTTCCCTGCGAGCCCAGGTCCTCCCCCTCAGAACTGTGGAACAGGACGCTGGCGAAGTGTCGGTCACCAAAACAGGACACACTCACCAGCCTCCGGCTAAGGCGGCTCCCGAAACCGCCTGGAAGAGTCGCCCAAAGCTAAGGCAACCATCGCAAGTACATCAGCTAAAGTCTTCCCCAGGTCTACCGCCCTCCAGCCAAGCCAAAGGGTGTGTGCATTGGTGAAAATAAGCCGGCAGGGAAAGCAATTCCACTGATCTTTTGGTTCCCCGTTTGGCTTTCCGGAGGTAAACTGAACTAAACTGGCCTACGTTTTTTGTTTGTTTTTGTTTTTCTTTGAGACAGTGTCTCCTTGTAGTCCCAGATGGCCTGGAACTCACAGAGATCTGCCTGCCTCTGCCTCCAGAGTGCTGGTATTAAAGGAGTGTGCCACCACGCCCAAGGAGAGACCACTTTTTTTTTTCTCAGCCACCAATGCCTGTAAGAACTAAAGGGCAAGGAGACGGACCTAATGTGAACCAAAAGCTTCACAGTGTGGCCGTATCAACCACACAGTTCTGCTTGTGTTTCAGGTGTTTTTCGTGAGTGTGTGTTATATATTTTATAATATTAGATGGTTACTGTGCAGGATGTATGTATTATAAAATGCATAGTTATGGGTGTATACATTCTATGTAAGAATGCTACACATCAAAGTGCATTTTTTTTCTGAATCTATCTAAATGAAAAGGAAAATTTTAATAAGAATGGGAAAACCAGATAAATTATCCAAAATATTTCCTACACAAATTCAGAGGATCCTGCATAACTGCCAGTGTGTTTGAGTTTTATCAGACTCAGCGAAAGAAAATATAGTCATTCAAATTAATAAAATAAAATTAAAATATATTAATATTTCAAATATAGTATTTAAATAAATTTCAAATGAGTATTTCAGATAAGGAACAATTTTGTACAAATATGTCCTATAGAATAAAAATGCTGTATGAAATACCAGCCAAAGCTACACAGGGAGATCCTATCTCAAAAAGCAATTATTCATAAGTAGTTGTACAGAATATTCATTGGGTACCAGGTACCATCCTAAGTGCCTTACTTGTACTATAGACTTTAAAATTACAACAAAACATGGCAGGCATGAGTGACAGGTTGACATTCAAATGTCTGTTTTATTTCTGTACTCCATTCAAATGCTGTGATCTCCCTTGTTGATTTAGTGCCTGTGAAGGTAAATGGATGCTTGGTCCATTTCAGACTTCCTCAAGTATAAGAACACTAAAAATTCCTATTCTGCCATTTTGGACATAACTTCTACATAGGAATGGCACATGAAAACTGCATTTATTTATTTTTATCTACATGAGTGAAAAGGAAAATTTTATTAAAAGAATGTGATTAAAGTATTCAATGTATTTCCTACACAATTGGATCCTATTAATTAATGGTGTGTTTATTTTGGTTCTGATGGATTCAGCAAAAAAAAGAAAATTGGGCCTCCAGTACACTTGCTTACATTCGAAATTCGAATAAAGAACAAGTAGTGTTTTAATGTACATATGTCTCATATAATAGTAATGCTGGTAATAGGAAGATAGATCAGCTGGTAAAGGCACTTGCTGCACAGCCTGGCAAGCCTGAGTTCGAACCCTAAAACCTACAGGGTGGAAGGAGAAAACCGATTCCTAGAAGCTGTCCTTTGACTTCGACACATGAACTGTGCCAGGAATGGGCCTCTCACCCCACCTAAAAAAAAAATAAAAATTTTAAAGTTTTGTATTAAATTACTACTTGTTTTGTGACAGGCTCTTGCCCTGTAGCCCAGGCTAGCCTAGAACTCACCAAATGCTGGAATTTCTGGATGAGTCCCCCAAATGCTGGAATTACAAGCAGGACCCAGTTCAGAGATATTTGTGAATTTTGTGTGTGTGTGTGTGTGTGTGTGTGTGTGTGTGTGTGTGTGTGTGTCGTATCCAGGGCCTTACACGTGTTAAGCAAAAGCATTTACCACGGGGCTGTATCTTCAACCCCAGTGACTACTTTCTACTGAAGAGCAGTAATAGCCACTGTTGGTTCCCCACTCCCACCATTTCTAAAAGTTGTTCCTTGTATTCTTTTCTTTGGGTATTTTTGAGACAGGGTCTCCCTTTTTAGTCCCAGCTGGCCTGGAGCTCGCTCTGTAGATCAGGCTGGCCTTGAACTCACAGAGTTCCGCCTGCCTCTGCCTCCCGAGTGCTGGGATTAAAGGCATGCACCACCACGCCTGGCTATGTTCCTTGTATTCTAAGGTGGTGAGTGGTGCTACCCCCGAGAAAATTTTTCTGAAATGTATAAGCCCCTGATTTCTGTTGTCACCTGGGTGAACATAAATCCTGAGGTCTGTCTTCAAATTGCCTGAACTCCCTAATGGAATTTTCTGGGTAATAGAGTTTAAAACTAAGGCCCATATGTTAGGAAAGTGCTCTACCACTGTTACATCCCAAGGTCTTTTCATTTTATATTGAGATCTTGCTAAGTAGCCAAGGCTGCCTTTGTGGCCCACGAAGTCCTCAATCTTGTGACCCTCCTGCCTCAGAATCTTGGATTACACGGATACACCAGCCAGACAGTCTGTAATAGGTGCCTTCTAGCATCCTCCTACTGAGACGATCTGCATTTTCCTGCAGTATATGTTTCCCCTCCCTGCAAAATAATAATAAACCCAACCTGTGAACTATGGGTACAGTCATTGATTGAAGGACATTGAAAGGTTTCATTTTGCATAATGCTCTTTCTTCAGACATTTCCTGTCTATTTCCCTTATTTCTTTTTTTTAATGTTTTTTATTGATTTTCACGTGTGTATGAATGTATTGTCTGCATGTGGGTCTGTGCACCCGTGTTGCGCAATGCTGCGGAGATCAGAAGAGGGTGTCAGATTCCCCTGGAACTGGAGTTAAAGACGGTTTTCAGCCGCCATGTGGGTGCTGGGGATCGAATGCGGGTCCTCTGCAAAGAGCAGTCAGTGCTCTTAACCGCTAGGCTATCTCTCCAGCCCCCATTTCCCTTATTTCATTTCATTCTTTGTTTATAAGTCACCTTTTCAGAGTAGCTGTCCCTGAATATGCTATAGTAGGACCCCCGACAAACTCTATACTTTTATTTTTCCCTGTTCATTTTTCTCCATGTCATTTCTTACTGAAATTATATTATGTGTTTAAATTATATATACATATATGCTTATTTTCTGTTCCTCTCATTATTTTCATGCATGTTTCATGAAGACTGGCATTATGTTTTGATGACATCTATAGCCACAGTACCTAGAACATTTGTCTAGCCCAGAGTTGGTACTAATATTTACTCAATATATATTGAACACTTAATGAATAGATTTGTTTTGTACTGTATTAAGGCTTGTAAATTTCATTCTGTCAGACAGTCATAATTATTCCTGTTGGATAGGCTTACTTAAAAAGCTCAATTCTCTCTCTCTCTCTCTCTCTCTCTCTCTCTCTCTCTCTCTGTGTGTAGTAGTAGTAGTAGTAGTAGTAGATGTATAATACATGTGTAGTGTGTGTACATGCATGAAGGTGTGCATGCATGTTCGTGTGGAAACTCAAGACTTCCACTATTGTTCTCTACCTTATCTTCCTTGTTTGTTTGCTTGCTTGTTTGTTTGAGACACAGTCTCTCTGTAGCCATATCTAAGCTAGAACTTGACCTCTGGACCAGTTGGCCTTAATATCACAGAGATCTGCCTGCCTCTGCCTCCTGAGTGCTAGGATTAAAGGTATGTACTACCACATCTGGCCTATACTTTATCTTTTGAGACAGGGTCTCTCACTGAATCCAGAATTCACTGATTGGCTAGATTGGCTAGCCAGAGAACTCCAGTGGTCTGCCTGTCACTAAAGTCTAGGGTTATAGACCTGTGTGCTGGCTTTTAGGTGGGTGCCAAGGACCCAAATTCTGGTCCTCATCCTTGTATGGCAGACATTTTATCAACAGCAATATCTCCAGAGCCTCCAAAGCTCCACTCTTAATTATTTTGATTCATTTCTTTTTTGGTTGGGCTGCATATTTCCAAGTAATTTATCACAAATAACTTCTGGTCCCTTGTTTTTATGTTTGAAATAAACTGTCTCTTGCGTCTGGTAGATTGATTTATTATCAGAAGCTACCTACTCTTCTCAGGATTAAATATCTTATCCAGTTGACTTTGGAAGATTTTCTTTATATTTTTAATTTTTTAATGTGTATGAGTGCATTGCTTGCATGTATTTAAGTGCACCCATGTCTTGCAATGTCTGCAGAGGTCAGAATAGAGAACTGGAGTTACAGACAGTTGTTATCTGCCATGTGGATCCCAGGAATTGAACCCAGATCCTCTGAAAGAGCAGTGGGTGCTCTTAACTGCTGAGTCATTTTTCCAGCACCAAATTTGGAAGATTTTAAGGAAAGAATAAAATGGAGGTTAGCAGCATAAACATGTCACTTAAGGAGAGTCTCCTTGGGATTAATTAGAAATCAAGCATAGATTTAGCACTTATTAGGGTCAGATAGTCATTCAGCATTAAGTCACCGTATCCATCTCCCATTTGTTGAGTCAACGCAGGATTCAGACAACTGCCTGAAAACAGGAGATAGGAGTTGGGAAAACAAGGAAAATGACTAATCCATGCTCACTGTCTACACTTAGGAAAAATTTAAAAATCATGTTGTATTCTGAAAACCAAAAACTGTTTGACACCACACATGATTAAGCCATTTAATTCTTAAATTTATCAGAAGGTGCTCTAGTTAGCTTTCTATTGCTATGATAAAACCCTGACCAAAACCAACTTGGGGAGGAATTGGTTTATTTGGCTTACAGCTCACAGTTCATCAGGGGAAGCCCAGGCAGGAACTCAGGACAGAAACTGGAGCACAGACCATGGAGGGATGCTGCTTCCTGGCTTGCTCCTCTGGCCTACACTCAGCCTGCTTTCTTATATAATACAGGACCACCTGCCCCGGGATGGGATGGTATTACCCACAGTGTGCTGGGCCCTCCCACATCACTTATCAATCAAGAAAATACCTCCACAGACCTAGCCATATGCTGGTCTAATGGAGGAAATTCCTCAGTTGAGGTTCCCTCTACCAAGGTATGTCAAGTTGACAACTGAAGCTATCCAGCACAGAGAATAATCAGGCTCAGATCACAGATCAAGCAGCAAAATCCAAATCCCAACCCACAATTGTCCTCATGACATTACTTTTTCTACTCTACTGGAGTTTCTTTTTAGCACCAAATATGTGCCCGTAAGCATAACTCAGAGGAAGAGATGAACTGAAATGAGACTGGATGAACATAACTTCATTATTTTTAATGCTATCAATAAATATATACTAAGGACCTACAGATTCCTGGCATTTTAACATAGGATAGGACAGGGACTGCTCTTATTAATTAATAAACAAGTTTAAACAAGGCAAGCAAACATTCACAATGTGGTTATAAATATTAACTATCCATCACCAGCCAATCAAAAACCTTTTCAGAATGTGAACTTGTCACCTCCAAATCTATTTGATATAAATTCTTCTAGGTTGCTTGACATTGGGTTAAACTCTTAGAAAAAGAGAAACTAAAGTTTGAAATAACCCATTGAGAAATAAAACACTCCAGTGAGTTGTCCCAAAGACAATCATTAAGGTCAACCAATTTTCTTAGTCTGCTCTTCTTTCTTCCAAATAAAATTCCCTTCCTTTTCTTTTTTGAATGTATAGTTTTATTGAATTTTTGTGCATTTAATACAATGCATCTTAATCATATTTCCACTCTCACTCCTATCTGTACCCCCCATGTGACATTCTGTCACATATATTGACTATCTGTAAGCCCCCATGTACATTCTGTCACATATATTAAGAGCTATTGAGTCAAGTTTGTGTACCCGGAAAATGGGCAGGAGGTCCCAACCTGTTCTTTATTTCTAGATAGCTTTTTTTAGTTTAGTTTGGTTACTGTGATTTGAAAGTGAATTGGAACAGAAGATGTTTCCTGTGCTTTAAACTGAGGGGTTTTCACCAAGCTTCAGCTGGGCTTCCATATTTTGTTTTTTGTTTTGTTTGGTTTCGTTTGGTTTGGTTTCATTTGCTCTTTTCGAGACAGGGTATCTCTGTAGCCCCTGCTGTCCTGGAACTCACTCTGTAGACCAGGCTGGCCTTGAACTCACAAAGATCTGCCTGCCTCTGCCTCCCAAGTGCTAGGATTAAATGTATGCACCGCCACACCCGGCTGGCTTCCATATTTTTAATGGTCTCTTAAGATAGGGACAAAGGCAAAGCATTTCTGTTGCTGGCCTAGGCTATGTTAATACTGCTGCCAAACAAATTTCATTTGCTGAAAGATGTGACATTAAGAATGGCGTCTACAGCTACTGTGATCTTCATTTCAAAGAAATACCTCGTGTTAGTTTTAGCCAATTAAGCTACTGAGGGGTGGATTCTAAATGTCCAAGGTATACTTTGCCTTATTCTCTAAGCTTTTTTGCTACTTCATTTTGGGGGGAGAGATAACTCAGAAAAATGATCACTGATCTGTTAAGTAGCTTTGTTAGGTGCTCAATGGCCAAGAAAACACTATTCTGTCTAGCTCTTATGACAGGTAATATTTATATTAACCAAAAACATGTTCATATTTTCAGTCCAAATTAAAAAATAACAGTAACATGGTAATTCCTCACATGCTTTCTTTCTCCCACACAATAAAAAAAATCTTGGAGAGAAGCATAAAGAATTTCATATTTCCAAGTGAAAATAAAGTGGTATAAATCACTTTGATGTTTATTGTGTACCTTTAACTTTATTGAGAATGTAGAATAAAGACAGATGATATCACCCATATTTGATTTCCTACTGGAAAATAGATAAAGCTTCATTTTCACACCAGAATATCTTGACAGACAGTTCAGTGGGAACTTTGGAGAAAAAAAAGTAATAGGAATTCCACTGGATAGGGACTTAACTAAGTGAAAATAAAGTTGTTTAAATGTTATCAGTATTACCTTACGCACATCTTTTAAAATGAAAATGAAAGTAGTAAATGTCATTAATTGCTGCAGTAAAAGTTATATTTGGCTCCCTCCTGGAATGTGATCAATAACCATCCTGAATGGTTGCTTCCCAAATCCTGTTTCCTCACTCATCATGATATCTTTGGGAATCTGTTACCATAGGAGTTTTTAAATTATATAATCTATAGAGCCTGAGGGGATAGTTTGGTCAGTAAAGTGCTTACCAAGTAAACATAAGGTACCTCCGTTCTTTTCCCAGTGTCCAAGTAAAAAGCAGGCAAGGTTGCATAAGCCTGTAATCCCAGAACCAGAGAGGTGGATTCCTGGGGCTTGATTACCAGCCAGCCTAACCACACTGGTGAGTAGGAACTCCAACTTTACCCTGCCTCAAACAATAAGGTGGAGAGTGTCTGAGGAAAATATCCTATATTGATCTCCAGCTTCCTTACACATGTGCACACACACATTAACACTTATGCACAAACAAATATGCACACATGGTTATATAATTTATAACCCATTCATTATCATATGTTCTAGTTTACCTTCAATTGTTGTGACAAAACACTCTAACCTTGGTGTATTAGTCATGTCTCTGTTGCTGTGAAACAAACACCATGACCAAAGGAACTTATAAAAGGAAGAGTTTATTTGAGCTTATGGTTCCAGGAGAATTAGAGTCCAATATGGCAGGGAGGCAGGGAGGCAGGAGGTGCCAGAGCAGGAGAAGAAAGCAGAGGCTCACATCTTCAAGCAAGCACAGGAAGCTGAGAGTGAATGGGGATCTGGTAAAGATTAAGAACTCTCTAAGTAAGCCTGCCCCCAGTAACATGCTTCCTCCACCATGGCCACATCTTCTAAGATCTCCCAAAACAGTGCCACCAACTACTTGGGGCCTATGGGGACATTCTCATTCGAACTACCACATTCCACTCCCTGGCCCCTTATAGACTCATGGACATATAAAATGCTAAATCCGGGGCTGGAGAGATGGCCTAGCAGTTGAGAGCACCGACAGCTCTTGCAGAGGACCCGGGTTTGATTCCCAGCACCCACATGGTGGCTGAGAACCATCTTTAACTCCAGTTCCAGGGGAATCTGACACCCTCTTCTGACCTCCACAGCATTGCACAACATGGGTGCACAAACCTACATGCAGACAGTACATTCATACACATAAAAAATAAATAAAATTGGGGCTAGAGAAATGGCCTAGTGGTTAAGAGTGCCGACTGCTCTTGCAGAGGACTGGGGTTTGATCCCCAGCACCCACATGGCGGCTGAGAACCCTCTTTAACTCCAGTTCCAGGGGAATCCAAAGCCGTCTTCTGACCTCCGAGGCATTGCACGACATGGGTGCACAAACCTACATGCAGACAGTACATTTATACACATACAAGAATAAATTAAAAAATTAAAATAAATAAATAAAATAAATGCTAGTCCAACATTAAATGTCCCCATAGTCTTTACCATCTCAATCCTAGTGAAAAGTCCACAGTTCAAAGTCTCTTTTGAGATTCAAGGCAATCTCTTAACTGTAAGCCCCTGTAAAATCAAATTGCATACTCCCAACATACAGTGGAACTGAATATACATTCCCGTTCCAAAAGGGAGGAATAGAGGCATAGTAAGGTAATACCAGACCAAAACAAGACCAAAAACCAGCAGAGCAAACACCAAATCCAGGAGCTCCATGTGCAATTTCTGGGACTTTATTTTCAAAGGGCTTAGATGGCTCAGCTCTTCCAGCTTTGTGTGCAACATACATCTTTCTTGGGCTTGTACCACTCCCTACATGCAGCTCTCCTTGGCAAATATCCCATGGGTCTGTCATCCCAAATATCTTCTTGGGGTCTCCACTGCCAACCAGGCTTTACCATCACAGATTCAGGAAATAGCCTATCAGGTCCTTCTTTATGTAGAGATGCCCCTGTTGCACTCTGCCTGGCCTCAGTAGCTATCTGCAACCACCATACCATATGACCCAGCTATACTAGTTCTGGGCATATACCTAAAGGAATCTAGAGCCTACCACAGATACATGCTCATCCATGTTCATTGCCTCTCTATTCACAATATCCGGGACATTGAAATAGCCTAGATTTCCATCAAGTGATAAATAGATAATGAAAATGTGGTGGCTATAACATAATGAAATTTTATTCAGTTGTATAACCTATTTACTAAACAATCACCAACGTTTATGTGTCCAACTCTAAATGCTTCTGAGGATGAAATGTCATGGAAATAATGATAATAATTAGTACAAACATTATTATTCACCTTTCAAGATACTGCACATGCGGCAATATTTGATTTGTTATTCCCTTCTCTGCAAGTCTATGCCTTGTAAAATACTTTTATTGGTATTTATATACCGATCTGTTGAACCCTCTCAAAAAGAAGAGACTCTGCCTATTTGCCTTTTTTATCCCATAGGGCCTCGTGTACAGTTTGCTTCAGATTAAACTCATGATCAGTATGTTAATAGAAATGGATTTAACAAAGTACTTCACCATTTAGATCCAGCTAACAAGACAGTACTTGTCCAAACACTAGGTTTCTTTCTTTAAAAGTACAGGGTTCCAGGGACAGCTGGGTACTGTCTCGAAAGATGTATAATACATACTGAGCGGCGTGGTGCACACGCTTATCCAGCACTAGGGGCAAGGGAGGCGAGTTTCTTTCCAGTTCATTTGTTCCAGGACAGCTATGCACGGGACTCTGCTCAAAAGAAAAAAAGTGTGAGTATCATTACTTAAGTATTCAGATTAGAACAATATACATTATTCTGAGTTGTTGTTGTTGTATGTAGATGTATGTTTAGATGGTTATACTTTCCCGGAGACAACGTAATACAGCAGAATTCAAACTTGCAAAAGAAATGAAAGCCATACAGTCTCTGGAAGTTTTTAAGGCCCGGAGGCTTACACTGAATTTGAATAAACACTACTAACTTCTCAGCAGATTCCCTTTCCATCTTCCCACCCTCTCACTCTCCGGAAGGAGCCGAACACTTCTCCGAAGTTTCCCAGTCTTCTGTGCTCGCTCACGGAAAGAGCCGAAAGCATAGGGGAGCGTTTAAAGTGGAACTGCCTAGGGCTCGAGCCCTTCCGGACAGATCCGGAAGGCGCTCGGAAGAGGTGGGAGCCTCAGATTTCCGCGCCTCCCCACCCGTTCTGTGCCCTCTGTCGGCTGCGTCGGGCAGCGGTAGCGGCCGAGTCGACGTAGACCAAGACTGGAGCAACGTTTAAAGAAGCTCCAGAATCACCGCGGAGTCCAGCTTCTTCTCGTCGGAAGACTCTGACCCTTCCGCGGCCTTAAGAGAAAGCGGCGGTGCCTGGAAGCAGGTGAGGAGCCGGCTGGAAGCCGGGATGGGGGAAGCAGCCCGCCTGCTCCTCCCGCTCCGCTCCAGGCCGCGCCTACGTTGGTGCTCGCCTCCCTTGAACCAGGAAACGGCGGCTTCGGACGCTCAGTTCCTCCGGCTTCCTTTGTGTGGGCCCGGGAATGAAGAAGGAGAGGAATCGGGTGGGCCGCGGCGAGGTCCCCTTGCAGTCCTGGATCCGAGGGCTACCGGTATCCTGAGTAGGCCTCGGAGCTCAGGAAACCTCACCACGGCTACACTGTTGCCTTTTCCTTCTGCCTGCCTTGGGAGGCTCTTTCTCTGCCTAGTCGGTACTTTGATTAAACTAAGCTTTACTGCCAGGCCCATCCTCCGCTCCGGTCCCCCTCCTGAGGCTTAACAATGCCGCCTGCTTTGCCTCGTCCCCCCCCCCAACCCCCACCACCGCACCCTTCTGTTCTTGATCTACTTTCTCCAACACCCTTAATCCTCCCGCCCTCACTAGGCTGTCCAGACCTCCATCTCCATTGGCAAGAAGCTGGCTTTTCTTAGGAATTGGGGTTGAATATCTCAATTGCATCTGGCAAAGTGCAAATGAAGGAGAGGGAGGTAGAGGGAGGAAATGAGGTTCAGCTGCGGCAGGGAGCCCCTTGCTGGTTTGTTTCACTCTGGCTGATGGCTTTCATCTCTTCCCTACTTTCATCGGCCTTCTGAACCTGCCCATGGCCGAGGATTTGTCACACAATGGTGCAGGATGGTTTGTCCACAGTCAGGTTGTAAATCTTGGGCGAGGAAAGGTTTGACACTGACTTGTGTTGACCCTGGGCCCACCCTGCCAAGCAGGAGATACGGGCCGAAACAAAATGAAACCAAATCCCAGTGTCATCCTAGACACCTACGTTTAACACACCTCCACATTGGGGAAAAAAAAAACCTATTTGCAAACGACAGAAATCTGTGGCCATATACAGAAACCTCTCCACTTAAAAGTGTTTTCTGTCGGCATGTCCATATTTCAGAAGCCCTGATTGGTGGTGTCCAGAGGTCACACTTTGTAATGAATGCCTTTATGGTAACCTGTAATTCCTTGGTACTGTTAAAATAGACTAACATGTTTTGATCCTTGATTTTTAGGCTCTTTACCTATTTTTTTAAATTCTTAAGCCATGATGTTGAAAAAAAAATTTTAATGATACTGAGAAACTCTGCCTCCCACATGTATATAAAAGTTAAGTACTATTAACAGTGATGTTCTTTGGGTAACTTTAGGAGCTGAATATGAACAAAAGACATTCTATGAAATTCTCAAAGATGGTGGCAGAGGCAGGCCGATCTCTGTGAGTTCAAGGCCAGCCTGGTCTACTTAGGGAGTTCCAGGACAGTCAGAGCTACAGGGATACCTTGTCTCAAAAAAAAAGGAAGACCCAAAAGAGTATTAATGGTAAACTACTNTATATATATATATACTGTGCTTATAAACACAAAAACAACACATTTGCATCACTATTAACTGGGATATATCTGTGAAATGCAAAAAGTGTTTTAGGAGTGTCACAAAGCAGAGGCTTACTGGCATCTCTCCTTATGCAGTAATACCTCCTCTGTTTCAATAAGCTTTAATTTTCACTAACCCATTTAAAGAGAGGTTCTTATACCAGTGCACATAATTCTGACAAAATAAAAAAAATGTCCTTTTTAAATGTAAAGAAATACTAAGAAAGGTATGCTTTCTGTTTCCATTTTCTTGTTTCTTCATGATTGTATGTGTTGACTTCACTTGGTGCTCTGTTTCACACTGCACCCTTTGAAATTGTAAAGGTAGGCACAGGTGTGTGGGGGGGTAAAAACAAAAATAATGGGGAATTATGAGGTGAAATTGTTAATGTTTGTTTTTTGGGGGTTTTTTTGTCTTTTTGAGACAAAAAAAAAAAAAAAAAAACTGTAGCCCCAGCTGTCCTGGAACTTGCTCTGTAGACCAGGCTGGCCTTGAACTCATAAAGATCTGCCTGCCTCTGCTTCCCAAGGGCTAGGATTAAAGGCGTGCGCCACCACACCCGGCGAAATTGTTAATGTTTGTAACTGTCCTTGGCTGCAAGGAGTAGCTTTTGAATATGATTTTAATGATAGTTAATTTAGATAGTCAAAATTAAGGGGAGTGCATATTTCAGACTTAATATTAAACTCATCAAGCTATTCTGACATGTAAATCTTTCATTTACAGAAGAAATAACTTGTATGCTTTATGATGAAGATTTTTCTTAAAAACAACTTAAAGATGGTTAAGGTTGGGGGGGGGACAAAATTAGAATGAAAAAAATGAATTATTTTTAAAGGCGATTGATTACTGGAAATGGAATTTCTGAATTTCAAAGGAAGGTGACTGGGGAGATTATTGTTCATATCTGCATAGCAATTTAAAACTTGCTTGACTTTTTTCAGAGTAGTTAGAAGATTTGGTACATCGTCCAAAGCTAGCATATTTGAGCAATTTATATGAAAGTCAAAAAGTTAGGCCAAAGTTTAATTAAAATTTAAATAGACTAATGTTTCTATGGCTTAAATTCTGACTAATAAGAGTACAGTACTTTTGTTGTTTCCTTCCTAATCTTCCCTTTTCCCCTCCTCCCTTTCTCTCATAGGCATGGAGAGTAGAAAACTGATTTCTGCTACAGACATTCAATATTCTGGCAGTCTGCTGAACTCCTTGAATGAGCAGCGTGGCCATGGACTCTTTTGTGATGTTACTGTTATTGTGGAAGACCGAAAATTTCGAGCTCATAAGAACATTCTTTCTGCTTCAAGCACATACTTCCATCAGCTGTTCTCAGTTGCTGGGCAAGTTGTTGAACTGAGCTTTATAAGAGCAGAGATTTTTGCAGAAATTCTGAATTATATCTATAGTTCTAAAATTGTACGTGTTAGAGCAGATTTACTTGATGAGTTAATAAAATCAGGGCAGTTACTCGGAGTGAAATTTATAGCAGAGCTTGGTGTCCCACTGTCACAGGTTAAAAGCATCTCAGGTACAGCTCAGGTTGGTACTGCTGAAACCTTACCTCCTGGCGCTAGTGACAAAAACCTTGAACTACAAAAATCAAAGGTTGAAGCACGAGATAATGGGGCTACTGTAATGCCCATTATAACAGAGTCTTTTTCATTATCTGCTGAAGATTATGAAACGAAAAAGATCATTGTTACTGATTCAGATGATGATGAGGATGTCATTTTCTGCTCCGAGATTTTACCTGCAAAGAAGTCTTTGCCAAGTAACAATACTGTGACACAGGTCCAACCAAATCCAGTCCCTATTGCTATTTCCGAAGTGGCCCCTTCTGCTAGCAATAACTCTCCCCCTTTAACAAGTGTCACACCTACTCCGAAGCTTCCCACTCCTGCGAATCAGGCAACTCTGAGCCAAGCACAGGGAAGTGAAAAATTGCTGGTGTCTTCAGCTTCAACGCATCTGACTCCTAACATTATTTTGTTAAATCAGGCTCCGCTTACTACACCACCAAATGTCAGCAGCTCTTCGCTTCCCAATAATATGTCTTCAATCAATTTACTTGTGCAGAATCAGCAGACACCAAACAGCACTGTTCTAACAGGAAAGAAGGCCAGCGAAGAGGAAGAGGAAGAAATTATAGACGACGATGATGACACTGTTAGCTCCAGTCCAGACTCAGCAATCAGTAATACATCTTTGGTCCCACAACCTGATACCTCCCAAAATACCACTTTTGATGGACAATTAACACAGAAGATGCAGATTCCGACACTTCTGCAGGAGCCACTTTCCAATTCTTTAAAAATTTCAGATATAATTACTAGAAGCACTAACGATCCAGGCTTAGGAGCAAAGCATGTAATGGAGGGTCAGAAGATCATTACTTTAGATACAGCTACTGAAATTGAGGGCTTATCAACTGCTTGCAAAGTTTACGCAAATATTGGTGAAGATACTTATGATATAGTGATCCCTGTCAAAGATGACCCTGATAAAAGGGAAGCCAAAATTGAGAATGACCTACCAAAAACATCTGGCAGTGAGCCACCAAACAAGCGTGTGAAAGTAAAGCATGATGATCACTATGAGTTAATAGTAGATGGAAGGGTCTATTATATATGCATTGTATGTAAAAGGTCATATGTCTGTCTGACAAGCTTGCGAAGACATTTTAATATTCACTCTTGGGAGAAGAAGTATCCATGCCGTTACTGTGAGAAGGTATTTCCTCTTGCAGAATATCGCACAAAGCATGAAATTCATCACACAGGGGAACGAAGGTATCAGTGCTTGGCTTGTGGCAAATCTTTCATCAACTATCAATTTATGTCTTCACACATGAAGTCAGTTCACAGTCAAGATCCTTCTGGGGACTCAAAGCTTTATCGTTTACATCCATGCAAGTCTTTACAGATCAGACAGTATGCATACCTTTCTGATAGGCCAAGTATTGTACCTGTCATAAAGGGTAATACTATTGAGTATAAGGTTGATCCTGGAAAAGAGCCTCCAGCAGGGACTACATCCACTCCTCAGAACAAGCCAATGAACTGGGAAGGTATTTTTATTCATCAGGAAAATGATTCAATTTTTAAGCAGAATGTAACAGATGGCAGTACTGAGTTTGAATTTATAATACCAGAATCTTACTGAACTTTGAAATATCAGGAAGTTTGGGTTGGATTAAGGGCCAGGGATTTCAGAAGACCTGTGACACAGGTGAAAAGTTAATTTGGTCTGCTATATCATCTGAAAGTAGTCTAGTTGGGTTGTTGATAATTTTTAGAGGCAATGTTTGAAAAAATAGAGATTGGAAAGTCCCCCTCCAAGTATTTGTATAGTTAGCTTTTAGCCCATTTAAAAGATGTAAAAACTAAAAGATTCAGAAAGATAGTTTTTTTAATAGAATTTGAAGCAGTCTGAATGTTCTTTGAGAATTACTGGAGTTATTAGAGTTTCTAACATACCCTAGTATGGCTTACAACTCTCTCCTCCCATTGTTAGCACTTTATTGCTAAATTCTCCATTTTCTTAACATTATGACTTAAGTATGTGTTGTACCTTGTATATGGCATAAAAAGTAAAGAACTTCCAAAAATTGTTCTAGTAAATTTCAGAATACATCCTCACCTGGTTTTTTATTCTGCTAGTTCAAATGGACAGCAACCTCCTGCCTCCATTTTCTAAAAATAGCCATGCAAACAAGACGCTCATATGAAGAATGAGTTTGTTTTAGCTAATTAGAATGAATCATTAATCATTGCTTTTATTACCATATTCTGTAAAAAAAGAAGTGTTGTCAAGGCCGTCATAACCTTGGAAATGTGGTCCCTAAGCAAAAAAAAAATAAAATCAACATTTATAATTCAGACAGGAGGTGACTCAGAGTTCTTTGCACTTAGCTTCTAATCTCTGCCCTTATATGATGGAAGAAATTGAGTTAAATGAATATTTCCATTTTGTTCATTGTGGTTAAAAAGTGTTCCTATGAAATGTTACAAATTTACAATCTGAAAGCCACCAAATGCATCTTTCTGTATAATGCTGGTAAATGATAAGATTCTGTAAATGAGACTCATGTGTATTTTATGTGGGAGGCTACTGGCATATATTTTTAAAATGCTCATTATTAGAATGTTCCAATAAGAAGATTTCATTTCAAGTAGTGTAAGTGGTAATCTAATATTTTCCTTCCAACCAGAACTTTTAGGTTTTTTTAACCCCTTAAATTAGGTTCCATTCTATGTGTGAATTGTTACTTTATTATAGCAGTGAGAAACTACATGTGGAATATTACAAGTGTGTCAATTCCCATTTCTTTCAAGAATACCTAACCTTTCTTCCTTTTAAGATGACACACATTTAAACATTTCAGAGAATTTGAAACTTACCCAGGAGCTAGTAATAAGTAGGTTGGAACAAATAATGTAGCTTAGCATTTGTAACAATTAACACACTTCTGTGAATTTTTTTTGCAATGAGAGAAAAATAATAGATACTGAAAACAACTGTTGCTGCATAGTTGTTAGTCACTTGTAACCTTGCTTAAACATTTCTTACTTCAGCCTAAGTATTTTCATTCTCTTTACTGTGTACTTTTTAAATTGTCCTTTTCTTGACTTTAAACTTGGCTTTAATAATAATTCTCATGTATATGTGAATCTTCTGATGGTAAACTAGATTTGAAAGGCAAGGTTTCAGTGTCTTAAGGGTACCAGGCATTATTTGCAATAATACAAAGAAAAATAATACTTCTAGCTTACCAAGAAATGGACTGATACACATTTATGTTTTTTGTAAGCCTAGACCTTCAAACCATTTTATGAACTTACCCTTAGAGAAAACTTGAGATCATTGTATATATAACTCAAGACTCCGGTCTCTGTAATTACAGTATCTGTTTCCTTTCTCTATGCGTATTGATGACATTATTCTTTGACTATCGAGTACACTCTTAAAATCTTCTAAGTGGAAATTAGTTCGAGCGTCATTAATGGCATTTCACCAAGTTAGGCATAGATACTTCTGCCAGTGTAAATGATACTGATGCCAGCAGAGCCTCCAGATGTTGCATTCTCAACTGCTAGGGTAATTAGTTTGTCATAATAACTTTCACAAACTTATGACAAACTGGAAATTCTGTAATGGAAAGCTAGCCATTCTAAATATCATTGATAAAATTACTCATTGCTGCTGCTGTGCTCCAAGTAAATTTTGCATATGAAATTTAAAACTGTGTCTACTGAAGGTATCTTCCAGAGTTTGGGGGAGAAGGAAAACTGGAAATTAAAATGTAATTTTACCAGGAAGACCCTACTTGCATGTGTCTCGGGGTCTTCAGTTTTTCTATAAGTTTGCATATCCAAAGTTCAGAGTTCACATGAAATATGCCTTTTGATAAAAATTCTTTACTCCCAGTCTTTATTGGATTGGAAATCTGTAGCATGATGTCATTTAAAACTTATTGTGAGCTTTTTTCTATTTTTACTTAACTTTCTGGCTATTGAATTACTTTATTTTTTCCCCTTTCAAGATGGCTTGAAAATTGCTCTAATGCTAAATTATCTGTAAATATTCTAGGTAGAAAATATTTGAAATAGTCAATTTGTTCAATGAAATGACAAGATTAAATGTTCAAGCTAAACATTTTAAAATGCCATAGAAGTCTTACAGGATTAACTAAAATATTTTAAGTTGTTATTTTGATGGTAACTATCCCCCATGTGGAACCAATGAAGAAGTGAATTTGTACCATTGTACTAAAAAGATAAATCACATGAACATTGAGCAAGGCATTTTGTGTTATCATGGCATGCATAGTATGAGAAATTAAATGCAAATTCTGAGAAATTAAAAGCAGCACTGAGTTCCTTACCTCTTTCAGTCATATGAAACCTTGATTGTTTCCCCAAACACTGTAATGCTTATACTTGTACCATCTTCCCTATCATGAATTTTAATTTCTGCTTTTCATTAGCCACTACCTGATATTCATAGTTTTCTTATGGCAAAATAAAATGTATTGATTCTAATTTTGAGTGTATTTTTGACAGATTATTATTACTAAGTCATAAAGGCTTCATATCCTACTTTTTTTAAAGTTTTTTCCATAACAGGACAGAAGCTGTTTCTGATGACAGCGTGGCAGAAATTCTCATTAGGTTTTGTGTATTTATTAATTGTGCCCCATCGTTTCTTGAACCATCAAAGTCAAAAGTGAGTTGGCAGCTAGCAGTTGATTTAGAATACATGCTATACTTTAGTACACACCAAAAGAATTCTTGTAAGTGGATAGGGAGGAGGATATTTTTATTAATTTGAAACATCACAAAAGCCGTCTGGGTTTCCAACATGGCAGTGATAAAGATTTTAAGCAACATCCAGTTTATACAAGTCTGGATTAATATTTTTAATATTTCATGCCCAGTTCAATACTTTAAAGCAGAGTTAGGAAGAAAGCAGTAAATATTATAAAACACAGTCAAGATACATTGGAAATACAAATTCCTCCATTACAGCAAGTGATTTGCAAAAGAGTAAAGCAGCAAATATTAATTTTTCCTAAGGTAACATGCACGTTATATAATTCAATGTAATAAAAAAGCTGCTCAAATTAAGTGTTACAAAATCTATACTGTTTCAAGTTATTTTTTAAAGTAAGAAAAATACATAGAAATGAGTCATAGAATCTTAACACTTTAAGAAATGTGATCATTGTAGATATACTATGTAATGGTGCCTTTAAAAAAATATACACATTCACTAAAGCAAAAGGTGTAAAGTGTAAATGGCAAAAAGTTATTAAATATTACAAGTTGGTATTTGTATAATAAGTCAATTGATTACTAGTCCTTTTTTGGCAATAGAATTTTAATATGTTCAGAAATGTACAAAATAATAATTTTGTGTAACACAAAAGAATTGTAGTTTGGGGGTTTGAAGTCTGAATAAGACAATATTCATAATGCTGGAGGGTCAATGAATATTTCACAAGCATTTACTGTGAACAGTGAGTGCACTGCTTGTGCCTTGATGCTTCTGTGACCAGGTGTCTACAAGGTGGGTGGGAGCACCAGCGTTTGTCTGCTGCCTCTAATCCGTTAAGGTGGGAGGTAGCGAAATCGGCTGGAAATT
Source organism: Rhizomys pruinosus (assembly GCA_009823505.1). Classification (NCBI taxonomy): domain Eukaryota; kingdom Metazoa; phylum Chordata; class Mammalia; order Rodentia; family Spalacidae; genus Rhizomys; species Rhizomys pruinosus. Next base: position 81,894 of record VZQC01007605.1, read on the forward strand.
TTTCCAGTGTGTGTTCTGTGTTTGCAGAGCCATCTCATTAGGTAACCTCCTGTAGCCCCTGTGCTTTTACATTCTACGAGTGTAGGATTATCAATCTTTAAACCAATTCTCTGCTTAACATAAGATCCCAAAGAAAGTGTTCATTCTGAAGTGATGGCATGGGCGCCAAAGTGTTTTTAACTCATCGGGTTGATGGTTTAAAGCTATGTATAATTAAAACAACTGTTTGACTACCAAAATGTGCCAGATGGGTTTTAAGTCTGTAACACTTAAGAATTTGTCAAGTTGGCTGTATTTGGGATCTTTAGGACTTGAAATGGTGTTTGTAACACTTTCATAGTCTTGAATTCGATGCTGGCATGACTGGTGTCAACGGATGAAAAAGGACCAATAATAGCAGTGACGTTAAAGTATAGATGATTGATTGGGAGTGGGGTGCAAGATCCGTGCGATTTGCTGGGGTTAAAGCACAGTATTTGAAGAATAGTCACAAAGATAGTAATAATTCATCCATAACCCATTTTAATCTAGCATTTTTAAACTCTGGATTTCAACTGTAAGATTGTATGTCCTGTAGCAAATGTGTTTTGCAACAATGCAACATGTAGTAGACCCACTGTCTCCTAAGTTGTCTGATGTATTACTGAAATCTACTGAACACAGCACAAGTGTTGCTCTGGATTTCAGTGTTTCTGGAACAACCAGTTCTTTTCTCCCACCACTCAGGATGGGGGACTATTGCACTTTTCCCCTTAGGAGGTACCGATAACAAAAGCTGAGCTGAATGATCACAACAGCCATTTTTACAATACTCAGAGAAGGGAGTAAGATACGGGCAGCTTTTTTCAACATCCAAACACAAGCAAATGAAAATCTTGGCCAGAACTCTGTATCAGAGCTACTGTGTAGCCCCATCAGCTAGGAAAGGATTGACATTAATGGCAGAGAAAGACAGAGCCTATATACTAGGTGGTTGAACCAAGGCGCTAGGGTGGCTGTCTGCCAAGGGCCCGAGGATAACACACTTACATAAAGTGAAGCAGATGACAACGACATTTGTACTGTATAGAAGTGGAGCATAGGGAAATGCAGGTCTAAACCTGAAAAGCTGCTAGCTGGACTGGCTCCCCAGCCTTGCTTAGAGTGTGAATTGCCCTTTCTTGAAAGTGCTGGGTTTGGCCTAGCCAACCCTGCCCTTCTCTGATAATAAGTTTTATCCCTATCTTTCCCTAGCTTGGCAAGCTGTTGTAAAACTTTTATGTAGAAGAGACACGTTAGATGTACCCTACACACTTCCACTGAAGCAAAAATACAAAAGCCACAATAATTTCAATAGCCAGCAGGTGTTCTTTAAGGACTGTAAGGTGGTGGTTTTTCGAAAGGTGGATAGTAGGGCGGAGAGTAACGGGGCGGTGCGCTGGAGGACCACATGTAGCTGGGCGAGGGAGAGGCAGACTGGGGCTCATCAGAGAGTCCAGAGGGAGGGGAGGATGGAAAGCCACCGGAATTCTGTGTAATGAAAAGAAAACAATAGCTTAAGCAGTGAGTTTGCAGTTCCTTTGACAGTCATTACTATTTAAAAATTAACGTAGACCAAATCTGGTTTTGTTTAGAAAAATAGTTCTTAAATCTTTTGGTGTCAGCGAGGGCCATGGGACAGGTGGCCCCACATTCAGTCACTAGGGCAGCTAGCCTCATGCAGACAGATCTAAGAATCCTTTTCCCCTTCTTCTTTGAACACATCTAGACAGTTACTCAATCCTGTCACTTCTACTGGGTGGCCTTTTGAAAACAGCACTCCATTTTCTGCATTTATCATTCAAGTCGTTAATACCTCTCCTTTGAGCTATGGCCACAACTTTACAACTAGTCTTCCAAAAAAGTCTGGGACTTTAGAACATTTAATGAGGGCTAAGTAATTAATCCCAAGGAAAACCCTTTTCTGTAGGAATATATCAAAGGGAAGTCCGTCTGGCGGTCAGGGTCCTAATCGCAGTCCAATTCCATGTAAACTACCATCCCCCTCATCACCACCACACTCACTATAGATTGTCGAGGAAAGAGTGACAGGCATGGAGTGAGATTACCAATGGTAAGAATGAGGAGCATTAAAAAAAAAAGAAAGAAAAAAAGAGCTGGTGTGGTGGTGCATGCCTTTAATCCCAGCACTCCGGAGGCAGAAGCAGGTGATTCTCTGTGAGTTCAAGGCCATCCTTGTCTACATAGCACAAAAAAAAAGGCAGTGATGTGTTGCTTAACAACAGGGATATGTTCTGAGAATGCATTACTAGGCAAAGTCGTCCTTGAGCAAACTTCTGTACTTTAAAGTACTGTTTCACTCGGCAAGATAGTCTTATGGGGCCACTACCACTATATATTCTGTCCATCACAGACTGAGGATTATCTTTCAGCTCATAGACAGACTTCCTAACTTTCCTTTCTATATCCTTCAAACTCTCCCTTTGTTCTCTGGGATAATCTTGATTGATTGTCACCTTCACCGGATGTGGAATTGCCTAGGAGATACATATCTACGTGTATCTTGTGATGGGCTTAATCCCAAAGAAGTTTACTTGAAGAGGAAAGTAATCCCCCCTGAATGGTGGACAGTAAACATTCCTTGGCTGGAATTCTGACTTAAAAAATCGTGGACAGTGAGAAGCACCGTTTCATCTATTCCCCCCTTCTTAATGCACAATAATTGTGACCACTACTTCAATGAAAACTTCCCTACTATGAATGGTACTGCATCCTGGTAATTGTGAGCCCATACAGTCTCTTCCCTCCCCAAAAGTTTTATGGTTTTTTTTTTTTGGGCAGGATTTTGTCTTTGTCACAGACCATAAGGAAAGTAAATTAGTAACACCCTTCTTTTCTTCCCCTCTCTTGCTCTTTTCTTCAATTAAGAACGCTCTCCTCTTGACTCAGAGAAGAAACTGAAAACCTGCAGGGCCAAGAATCTAGGTGCCTAGTCACATGGCAGTATACTCTAAACAACACGTCGGTTCGGAGAGGGAGAGAGGGACAGGGGAGTTTTAGGTATTTCTCAGCCACAGATGGTAAGGACAAGTTCTTGCAGTACAGCGAAAGTCAGGTCTGTCCTGAGAGGCACTAAAAGGCTCTTGTGGGCAACAGCTGCTGTGGGTGACAGTTGTACACTTTGATCATAAAGGAGGGACTGCAACAGCCTATGGGTTTTCTCTCCTCACTTTCATGTTTGGGAAGTATAGGGGGGCAGTAATTCTCACTTCCCTTTGAGGTTAAATTGGAAAACTAAAAGATAAAAACTGACGGTTTCTAGCAGCACTAGGGAGCTAACTGGCTCCAGTCCACACACCCTTGGGGTTTGGGGAGGGAAAAGGAAAAAGGCTTAGAGTACCAGTGCATAGTTCCCTACCAACAGGCAAGCAGCTGGAAAGGATTTGACTTGTTGTTGCAGCTAGAGAGCTGGCTTGGTACATTTGGGTTTCTGCTTGAGAGTTGGAATAGTTAATTTTTTACTAATGTGATGAGCTTTGAATCCTTATACACCACAAAGCACAAGGAGCATCTAAGTGGTCCACAGATGGCCTAGTCAGCTCTAGCTTCCTGAGCTGACCTCTCAGAGGCCTTAGCGCCCTACAGGCTGGCGGGGCTAAGAGGGGCACCACCCTTCAGGGACACAGACGCCTGTCCACTCCCCACTTTGCCTGCCTCTTCTCTGCCTGATGCTTGTCCACATTCTTCAAGATCTATGTGCATTTCTGTGAAGGTCTGCCTCTCTCTTCATGAAGGCCTGTAGAGCAGTGATTCCCAGAAGGAGCCCTGGCACTACCTGGTGACAGTGACTATCTAGAGAAGTTGTATCTCAAGGGGAAGCATTCAAGGATTTGTTGGTTTTTAAAAAGTACCCCCTATTCTGCCCCGGAAAGCAGAAGCTGGGGAAAAGGGAGAGAAGAGTGGATACAATGGAGGTAAAGAAAAAATTGAGGCAGGAGGAAAACAAAGGAGGACTCACGGTACCAACATTCTGACATGGCGTGAGGGAAATAAAGAAAAACCAGCATCTCGGCAACTTGTACCATCAACTCCCCATGCCACAGGATCGAAGTAGCCCTTTTATATGTGACAAGTGAAACACCGTGTGCTTTTAGGTGCTTAATAACGAGCATAAACAGTGGCATTTGCATTTGGTGTAGGCTGAGACTTTTGAGCTTAAACTTAGCAATTTACCAAATAGACAGAAAATAGACAAGTACATGCATAAAGCAGAGGGACCTAGTATTCCAGACTGAGAAATATGGCTGGGATCCTCGGGGTTTTAGATAGAGCTACTTTGGATTCAATTTCCCAACAGAAGTAGAAACTAATACTAATACTACTATAGAACTGTGTACTTCTTGGCTGAACCTGAAGAAGTCATGGGGAAATTATTGAAAGGGCAAGAGAAGTCCATGCTGGGGAGATAAGGAGGCAAAAGTCATCTCGGCTTCTGATCGTCCTGTTTGGAAGTATGGGGAATTCATTAGAAGCAAGGATGCACTGGAATGCAAGGTTGAAACAGTACTTACAACTTCCTCAGGGCCAGCTCACCCACAAGCCCTTGCTCATGTCTCACCACAAGAAATGTCCTCCATGCTTCCTAAATGGACCACTACACAATAAAGGCATGGTTTTAAGGAGTTAAAATAAAACTCTGTGAGGGATCATTGAGATATACCTGAGTTTGATGCCAGGGATCACATGATGGAAGAGAGAAACTGACTCTGACAACTTGTCCTCTGGCCTGCAACACACAATGCCACTGGGCAATGCCTGGTGTATGCAACGCATGTGCATGCACACAGCACTAATATGATAATAAATAGATATAAATCTGTCTTTTATCACCATTCTTCTATAGCCACAGAGTAAAAAGGAACAGTAAGAAATATCAAAACCCGAATACACAGAGATAGTCCTGTTTAAATGAACAAAATGGAGAAGTTTTTCAGAAGAAAATGTAAAAAAGCTTTACAATAAGTGAAGTCATGTTTCAGTCTGCAAAGAACATGAGGGAGATCTGACCTCTTTTTTGACAGGCTTCATTGTCTAGTGGTTTTAATTTCAGAGCTGGTAGGTATTTGTTGACTGCTTTCTATTTTTCTACGGTCATAAGCAGACATTTACTGGCTTATTGGCTATTTTACATCAAGACAAGCATTGCCTTCTGTGAAATTATAAGGAACAAAAGAAACATCAACTTACGTACTAAGTTCTAGAGAAAAAACAATAAAGATGTTCTTTCTCCCCAGAATCTACACCATAAAATCTCCAAATGGCGAATACAAAGGATGGCATGAGCCTAGAGAAAGAACAGGAAGATGTGCATGAAGCAAGCATCCAACTGGCCTCTAAATTGAGGAATGGATGAAGCAAGGACAATTTAATGGAAAAGAGTAAAGAGATCTTTTCTGAAGCTATATTTAGAAAACCCCTAGCACAAACTGGTAAGAAGTATAAATATCCTTAATTGAACTAGGGAAGAGAATCTATAGGCACTCAGATTCGGGCCTTTTCCCTCAAAGTACTGTCTGTAATAAGCAGCCATGTATATCAATCTTTGCTCTACTCTTAATATCTCTCTGAACTTCAGGAACACACTTAACCTCTCCATATATTCATGCACTCATTCACCTTAAAAAAACTGCCAGCAATGAGAGCACTTTTAAGACTGTATACTCGATTTGTGTGTTGTGTGTGTGTTTTTACATAAATGTTTTGTATATAGTAACTGTTCAATAAATAATAGCTGTTATTAGAAAGTAGAGACATCTTCACTCTAATAAAAAAAGAAATCATAAGCTAAAACCTGACATAAACTGATATGTGTGGCATCGCATATATGCATAAGAGGTGATGCAATTGGGTAATAACAACAAAAGACGTGGTCAAAGAACGCCTGAACAGATCGTTAACGTAACTTCTGCTCAAAACAGTAAACTTCTGCAATTCAAAAAAATTAAAAGAGACTGAGAAAAAGATGAAAAAACAAAATGTTTGGCAGAATGCATGAGCTCTTGTTGGGGTGGGGGGGCGAGGAGGAGGAGGGGGAAAGGATCTGTGACTTGACTGGAAATTTTGTATGAAATGCACAAAGCTTCAATAAAAAATTGTGCAATGAGGGGCATTATGTCAGGTTGCAGAAAGACGGGTTCAGTGTTACGTTTTTCGTTGTCTCGGTTTGGGAAAGGAGCAGATAGTGATTTTGAAAAACATGCAATGAAGTCTAGAAAGTATAATAGTGGGCAAGGTGACACAAACTCATAAAGACAAAAACTGCATGTTCTCTAATTTATGACTCCTAGCCTGTAAATATAAACATGTGTGTGTATGTGTGTGTATAAGTGTGGGTAAAGCCTAAAAAATAGAAAGGATACAAGGGCACAAAAGGTAAAATAGATGATGAGGAATGATGGGGGCTGGGCAAAAGGACACATGAAATATAAAGAAACATTGAAGGGAGGATACAAGAGGGGATCAAGTATCAGAGTTAGGGAAGCTGAGGGGGAACACACTTGAGTAAAAACATTCCATAATGATATCTAATACCTTATATGCTAATTTAGAAACATTTTATAAGAAAGGCAGGTTAGGGGGCTGGAGAGATGGCTCAGTGGTTAAAAGTGCTGGCTGCTCTTGTAAAGGACCCAGGTTCCGATCCCAGCACCCACATGGCCACTAATAACCATCTGTAACTCCAGTTCCGGGGATCCAATGCCCTCTTCTGGACCTCCACGGGCATTGTATGACAGGAGTGCCCTTACATACATGCAAACAATACACTCATACACATAAAATAATAAAAAAATTAGCTGGGCGTGGTGGTGCACGCCTTTAATCCTTGCACAGGCAGGCAGATCTTTGTGAGTTCAAGGCCAGCCTGGTCTACAAAGTGAGTTCCAGGACAGCTGGGGCTAAAGGGAAACCCTGTCTCAAAAAGACCAAAAACAAATAAAGATATTAAAAAAATAAAATATTTTAATAGAAAGTAGGCAGGTTAGATAAGGATATTATTTCTACTTTAGTCACATACTTCTTCATATGTCTTTACATAATAGTTTGGTCTTAAAGTAACTGGCTTCTGAAGAGAGGAAGGCCACATGACGTAGCTAGCTGTCAACAGCTCAAACTTGAAACTCCATTCCATGGGCTCAATCTCAACTCTGCCTATCACTGAGCCAGGTATCTCAAGAAAGTTAATTAGTTTCTGCCTGTTGCTTTGTCTTTAATTGAGGGTTGTTGCTTAGCTAAACAAGGAAATACTAATTACATATTTGAAAACGAAAAATTTAAAATAAATGCCTAATGAACTGCAGTGATAAGAATATTTTGCCCCTCTCTTCCCTGGCCTATGTCTACTCTGAACTCTAATGATTTTCTTGCTCAAGGAGAGCTGGACCGTTTCTTTTTTTTTTCTTTTCTTTTCTGTCCCCCAGAGCACAGTGTAGCAGATGCTCAATAAATCTTGAATGAGTGAATATTACACCAAAAGAATATGTTAAATGAACTTGGCATGCCTTTTAAAAGCTACGATCATACTCGAACAAGACTGAGGTGAGGTCTGAGTCCTGGAGGGAACTACACAGGTAATAAGAGCCAGGAAACCAATTTTAGGGACTTGGAAATACCCAACAAATAGAATAAAAGAACTGCAAATATTGTAGTGTGTCAGGGCTCTATTAAGAGTTGGTTTGTTTTTTTATTAAATAAATAAATTTTCTCAAGAGATCAAGTGCTACTTGAAGGCGAGGGTGAGGTGGAGAGGTCACACCTTTACTTGGTTCTAGCAGAGTGAGTAGGTCATGTCTTTTCTCCAGGTCTGTAGCAATCTTGACTCAGCTCTGGCATGAAGTTTCTGGAGTCTAAGACTAGTTGGGTGAGTCTCATTCCTAGACCAGACCTCTACATTCCTAAGGAGATGTCTAGATTTCTAGTTCTTACATAAGACACTGAAATACCTCCACTATATAATGTTAGATGTGAAGAGGTACTAACTACCATCCTCTTCCTCCTCCTCAAACTCCTCATCCTCATCCTCCTCTTCCCTGCCCCCATCTTTTTTTTTTTTGATGAGTTTAAGAATGGCTGACTGAGTCATAGAATCTAGAGAGCCTTTATTCGAAGGCAAAAATACTTGAGATAATGGATCCAAGACAAGCCAGATGTCTTCCTAAGAATTAAATCGTCCCCCTTCCTCCAAGAAGATCCCCTTTGTTAAAGCAGACCAGCCACATGTGGTGGCATGTGCCTATAATACCAGCACCTGGGAAGTAGAGGCAGATGTATCTATGGATTTGGAACCAGGTCATTCAGGGCTACATACTGCAACCCTGTCTCAAAAATAAATGAATCAGATAATAGTTTTTGATGCTGGAAGAACATAGCCTAAATTTTTTATTTTTTGTCTCAAGTTGCTGACAATTTAACAGTCATGAGAAAAATGCATTTTTAGGTTAATTTCATTGTTAGCATTGCTTCAATTTGTTATCAAATACTAGCATTTCAATGCTTTATTAAGCTTAAGCCATTAGCAAAATAATAAATAAAAGTGGTAGTTTTGCCAATAAAAAAAATGAAAATAAATGATAAAATTGTTTCACAAAAAAAAGGCAGTGATGTGTTGCTTAACAACAGGGATATGTTCTGAGAAATGCATTACTAGGCAAAGTCGTCCTTGAGCAAACTTCTGTACTTTAAAGTACTGTTTCACTCGGCAAGATAGTCTTATGGGGCCACTACCACTATATATTCTGTCCATCACAGACTGAGGATTATCTTTCAGCTCATAGACAGACTTCCTAACTTTCCTTTCTATATCCTTCAAACTCTCCCTTTGTTCTCTGGGATAATCTTGATTGATTGTCACCTTCACCGGATGTGGAATTGCCTAGGAGATACATATCTACGTGTATCTTTGAGGGCAATCCCAAAGAAGTTTACTTGAAGAGGAAAGTACCCCCCTGAATGGTGGACAGTAACATTCCTTGGGCTGGAATTCTGACTAAAAAATGTGGACAGTGAGAAGCACCGTTCATCTATTCCCCCCTTCTTAACTGCACAAATAATGTGACCACTACTTCATGACCTTCCTCACTATGATGGACTGCATCCTGTAATTGTGAGCCCATACAGTCTCTTCCTCCCCAAAATGTTTTTTTTTTGGGTCAGGTATTTTGTCTTTGTCACAGCAATAAGGAAAGTAATTAGTACACCCTTCTTTTCTTCCCCTCTCTTGCTCTTTTCTTCAATTAAGAACGCTCTCCTCTTGACCAGAGAAGAAACTGAAAACCTGCAGGGCCAAGAATCTAGGTGCCTAGTCACATGGCAGTATACTCTAAACAACACGATGGTGAGAGGAAGCAGGGCAGTTTTAGGTATTCTCAGCCACAGATGGTAAGGACAAGTTCTTGCAGTACAGCGAAAGTCAGGTCTGTCCTGAGAGGCACTAAAAGGCTCTTGTGGGCAACAGCTGCTGTGGGTGACAGTTGTACACTTTGATCATAAAGGAGGGACTGCAACAGCCTATGGGTTTTCTCTCCTCACTTTCATGTTTGGGAAGTATCAGGGGGGCAGTAATTCTCACTTCCCTTTGAGGATAAAATTGGAAAACTAAAGGATAAAACTGACGGTTTCTAGCAGCACTAGGGAGCTAACTGGCTCCAGTCCACACACCCTTGGGGTTTGGGGAGGGAAAAGACTTAGAGTACCAGTGCATAGTTCCCTACCAACAGGCAAGCAGCTTGGAAAGGATTTGACTTTGTTGCAGCTAGAGAGCTGGCTTGGTACATTTGGGTTTCTGCTTGAGAGTTGAATTTTACTAATGTGATGAGCTTTGAATCCTTATACACCACAAAGCACAAGGAGCATCTAAGTGGTCCACAGATGGCCTAGTCAGCTCTAGCTTCCTGAGCTGCCTCTCAGAGGCCTTAGCGCCCTACAGGCTGGCGGGGCTAAGAGGGGCACCACCCTTCAGGGACACAGACGCCTGTCCACTCCCCACTTTGCCTGCCTCTTCTCTGCCTGATGCTTGTCCACATTCTTCAAGATCTATGTGCATTTCTGTGAAGGTCTGCCTCTCTCTTCATGAAGGCCTGTAGAGCAGTGATTCCCAGAAGGAGCCCTGGCACTACCTGGTGACAGTGACTATCTAGAGAAGTTGTATCTCAAGGGGAAGCATTCAAGGATTTGTTGGTTTTTAAAAAGTACCCCCTATTCTGCCCCGGAAAGCAGAAGCTGGGGAAAGGGAGAGAAGAGTGGATAAAATGGAGGTAAAGAAAAATTGAGGCAGGAAGGAAAACAAAGGAGACTCACGGAAACATTTCTGACATGGGTGAGGGAAATAAAGAAAAACCAGCATCTCGGCAACTTGTACCATCAACTCCCCATGCCACAGGATCGAAGTAGCCCTTTTATATGTGACAAGTGAAACACCGTGTGCTTTTAGGTGCTTAATAACGAGCATAAACAGTGGCATTTGCATTTGGTGTAGGCTGAGACTTTTGAGCTTAAACTTAGCAATTTACCAAATAGACAGAAAATAGACAAGTACATGCATAAAGCAGAGGGACCTAGTATTCCAGACTGAGAAATATGGCTGGGATCCTCGGGGTTTTAGATAGAGCTACTTTGGATTCAATTTCCCAACAGAAGTAGAAACTAATACTTAATACTCTATAGAATGTGTACTTCTTGGCTGAACCTGAAGAAGTCATGGGGAAATTATTGAAAGGGCAAGAGAAGTCCATGCTGGGGAGATAAGGAGGCAAAAGTCATCTCGGCTTCTGATCGTCCTGTTTGGAAGTATGGGGAATTCATTAGAAGCAAGGATGCACTGGAATGCAAGGTTGAAACAGTACTTACAACTTCCTCAGGGCCAGCTCACCCACAAGCCCTTGCTCATGTCTCACCACAAGAAATGTCCTCCATGCTTCCTAAATGGACCACTACACAATAAAGGCATGGTTTTAAGGAGTTAAAATAAAACTCTGTGAGGGATCATTGAGATATACCTGAGTTTGATGCCAGGGATCCACATGATGGAAGAGAGAACTGACTCCTGCAACTTGTCCTCTGACCTGCACACACATGCCCTGGCATGCCTGTGTATGCACGCATGTGCATGCACACACACTAAATGATAAATAAATAGATAAATCTGTCTTTTATCACCATTCTTCTATTAGCCACAGAGTAAAAAGGAAACAGAAATTATCAAACCCGAAGTCACAGAGATAGTCCTGTTTGAAATGAACAAAATGGAGAAGTTTTTCAGAAGAAAATGTAAAAAAGCTTTACAATAAGTGAAGTCATGTTTCAGTCTGCAAAGAACATGAGGGAGATCTGACCTCTTTTTTGACAGGCTTCATTGTCTAGTGGTTTTAATTTCAGAGCTGGTAGGTATTTGTTGACTGCTTTCTATTTTTCTACGGTCATAAGCAGACATTTACTGGCTTATTGGCTATTTTACATCAAGACAAGCATTGCCTTCTGTGAAATTATAAGGAACAAAAGAAACATCAACTTACGTACTAAGTTCTAGAGAAAAAACAATAAAGATGTTCTTTCTCCCCAGAATCTACACCATAAAATCTCCAAATGGCGAATACAAAGGATGGCATGAGCCTAGAGAAAGAACAGGAAGATGTGCATGAAGCAAGCATCCAACTGGCCTCTAAATTGAGGAATGGATGAAGCAAGGACAATTTAATGGAAAAGAGTAAAGAGATCTTTTCTGAAGCTATATTTAGAAAACCCCTAGCACAAACTGGTAAGAAGTATAAATATCCTTAATTGAACTAGGGAAGAGAATCTATAGGCACTCAGATTCGGGCCTTTTCCCTCAAAGTACTGTCTGTAATAAGCAGCCATGTATATCAATCTTTGCTCTACTCTTAATATCTCTCTGAACTTCAGGAACACACTTAACCTCTCCATTATTCATGCACTCATCTCACCTTAAAAAAACTGCAGCAATGAGAGCACTTTTAAGACTGTATGACTCGATTTGTGTGTTGTGTGTGTGTGTTTTTACATAATGTTTTGTATATAGTAACTGTTCAATAAATAATAGCTGTTATTAGAAAGTAGAGACATCTTTCACTCTAATAAAAAAAGAAATCATAAGCTGAAGATGGTAAAAGATATGTGTGGCACGCATATATGCATATAGAGTGATGCAGATTGGAAGGAATAACAACAAAAGACTGGGTCAAAGAACTGACTGAATCGGTGAACTTCTGCTCAAAACAGTAAACTTCTGCATCAAAAAATTAAAAGAGACTGAGAAAAAGATGAAAAACATGTTTGGCAGAATGCATGAGCTCTGTTGGGGTGGGGGGGAGGAAGGAAGGGGGAATGGATCTAGACTTGACTGGAAATTTTGTATGAAATGCACAAAGCTTCAATAAAAATTGGCTTAAAAAAAAGAAAGTAGAAACAGCCAGGTCTGGTGGCACAAGTCTTTAATCCCATCACTCAGTAGGCAGAGGCAGGAGGATATCTATGAGTTCAAGGCCAGCCTGGTCTACATAGCAAGTTCCAAGCCTGATGGATGAGGCTACAGGGAGATTTTTGTCACAAAAAGACCAAAACCAAGTAGTGACAGATAGGCACTTGGGAGGCTAAGACAGGAGGATCATGAGTTCAAGATCATCCTGAGCTATACAGTGAAACCCTGCCTCAAAAACAAAAATTGTAGAGACTTCTGCAGTCTCTGAAGTTCCTGCTACATAACCAGAAAGTAAGGGGTTTTTGAAGTTAGAACATACTCTTTAATTTTTAATATATACACACATACACACACACACACACACACACACACATATATATATATATATATACATGTACACACATATACAGGCATTTTATTTATCTGTGTGTGTGTGTGTGTATATATTAAATATGTGTGTACACACACACACATATATATATATATATATACATGTACACACATATACAGGCATTTTATTTATCTGTGTGTGTGTGTGTGTGTGTGTACACAAACGTGCATGCAGGCCATGGTATGTGTATGGAGGAAAGAAGACAACTTATGCAAGCTGGTTCTCTGCTTCAACCATGTGGGTCCTGGGGATTGAAGTCATCAGGCTTGTTAACAAATGCCTTTACCTGTTAAGCCATCTCCCAATCCCTAGAGTGTACATTTTGACTATGTCAGTGAATTTAGCCAGTGATCCCGTCTCTGGCTAAGTACACTTTTCCATACTACTTACCTACTTTTCTGTCACCATTAACATCCCTTGACTGATCCCTTAAGTCTCTAGATAAATCTTTTTCTACAAAGACTGTATTCTTCAACTCCTGTAGCCACAATGCCCAGCCCCAGTATCTAGCATGTTGGAACACAAGCTAATCATTGATTGAGCTGAACCCAATTGCCTGCATCATCATTGACTTGATTGTCCATCTGATTTTCATTCCTTGGGTAGCGTTTAGATGGATAATGATTGACAAAGATATGTCTGCATGCCTTAAAGAGGGCTTTCCTGCTAAAAGTTTGTGGTAACCATCACAGGGTAAATTATTGTCCCTAGTTAAAGGGCTCATTACAAAGTCTAACTTTCTAAAATCAATATAATTTACCTTTGATATAAAAATGGAGATAGCTGGCCATGGTGGTTCATACCTATGTTCCTAACCCCTGGGTGGCTGAGGCAGGAGGACTGCTACAAAATGATTTCCTACGTAGTGAAACTGTGGGGGGGGGGGCGCAGTAAGATGGCTTAGTGGATTGATACTTGCTGCCAAGACTAAGGATCTGAGTTTGATCCCTGGGCTATATGTGGTCAAGAACAGACTCTCGCAGGCTGTCCTTTGACTTTCATACACATGCTGAAGCATGCATGTGCACTGGTGCACACATACTACATACATAAACACACAAAATAAATGTAAGAAAAGAAAATAGAAATAGATAAATCCTCTTGTTCTGGACTCATGTGTGGCCCCTCTATCCCAGGATAGTTTCCTTTTATTATTGAGGCCTCAGGAGAATGGTGACCCTCCTTGTGTAAGCTTCAACATGCCTGAATTCTATTAAAAGATAATCTACTACCTCTGTCACTACTAAAATTGTACCCTTCTTGAAATATTTGCATTTTTGAACCTATACATCTCCTTGAGTAAGAAGTAGCAGTGTTTCTCTCTGTGACTACAGAAGGCTTTGATGAAAATTCTTACATTATTTTTTCTGAACTTTAATGGAAACTGCCTTGTACTAATACTGTATTTGATAAGAGTGAACAAATTTATGTTCATATTACATGTACTATCTCAGCATTGTAAAGTGGTAGACCACTTCTAACCTAGCCAAATATAAATGTGCTTTATTCAACTTAATAATTTTAAAGTTTCGGGGGCTGGAGAGATGGCCTAGCGGTTAAGAGTGCCGACTGCTCTTGCAGAGGACCCGGGTTCAATCCCCAGCACCCACATGGCGGCTGAGAATCGTCTGAAACTCCAATTCCAGGAAAACTCCAGTTCCAGGGGAATCCGACACCTTCTGACCTCTGCGGCCTTGCATGACGTGGGTGCACAAACCTGCATGCAGACAGTACATTCATACACAGAGAAAAATAAATAAAAATTTTTAAAAATAATTTTAAAGTTTCAATTCTTTTGTTTAACTGAAGCTGAAAAACAGTTCTCCAAGGTTTTTATCTTATCAAATATTAGCTAGTAATTTTCTCCAAAAGTCATGCTCTATATTCCCTTGGGGCATTCATAGGCTCTTAATCAATAAAAGTGAATTCATTCTGAGTGTCTTTTCTTTAAAAGGCTTTACCTACGGCCTCTTAATTATTAGTTAATCAGATTATAAGGTAACCCTATTCTTACTTGATCAATACCTTAAAACGGCTATTGGCTCTCTCCTTGGAGGAATAACCCATGGCTGATGCCACAAGCTTACATCCTCTACAGGTTAGGAGATCTCATAAGCCACAGTAAGACCCTGTCATATTTAACAGGAAAAAAATGTAATTCATGGATCAACATATCATCTAAACATATGTGTCTATACCAAAGTAACCTACCATAACTATTAATGCTGTTTAAATACCTATATATCTAATTGCTTGTGCTTCATTAGTAGGATCGAAAGGTTATTCCTGGACAAACTGTCAGCCCATGAAAGGAAACAGCCAGAATTGACCAGAGTCCAAGACAACAGCTCCAGAGAGAGTGGACTGTTCTGCTTCTCATCCACCTGTGCCCCTTTTCTAAGCCCAGGGAATAATCTGCGGAAGAGGGGGCGTGGTAGAAGGTAAGGGCTGCGAATGGGGTGAATGGTGAAACTACAGCAATGTAGTCTGGACCCTCATTTGATTAACCTGATTGAACATACAACCCGTCACCCCCCGCTGGAAGGTGGGGCTGTGGGGGTTTGGGCACAACAGCCTGCAAATTGGTTTTACATGAAGGATGCTTGTACTCATTCATTATCACTTATAGCTAAAAAATGGGAAAAAAAACTGAGAGAAATATACAGGACAGTTATGGCAGAATGCATGATCTCGGTTGGGGTGGGGGTGGGGGGAAGGGAAAGGGGAATATGCCTGAACTGAATTGGATAATGATGTATGAAATGCACAAAGCATCAATAAAAAAATGTTAAAAAAAATAAAGTCATGTGTGACAGTAAAAAAAAAAAAAAAATTACTTCTTTTGTTTAGAAGTATCCCCCAAAGGCCCAGCTATTGAACTTGGTCTTCAGCACTATTGGGAGGTAGTGCATCCTTTTATAAGCCAGAATAATCTCATCCTATTTACAGGTTGTGATATCTTATGGATTTTGTCATAGTGAAGGAAAGCTGCAAACACAATCATAGTTCATGCCAAAAGACCCATTTTATGTGTTCTCCAAAACCATCTTCTTGTTCAGTACTCTACACAATGAATCCCTTTGCCGTTGTTGTTGTTGTGGTTGTTGCTGTTGTTGTTGTATTGCTCTGCATACTAACTCAGCTCAAAAGAAAACCCAGGTTTGTTCCCCATCCCCCACATGGTGGTTAACAACTATCTGTAACTCCAGTTCCAGGAGATCCAATGTCCTCTTCTGACCTCCCCAGGCACTGCACAACACAGGTGCACTTACATGCATGCAAAACACTCATACACATAAAAAATAAAATAAAACATAATAAAGAAAAGTTCAAAGCACAAACTTGGTAACACAGCTTGTGACCTATATGATTATAAGGCAAAAAGGGAAATGGCATTGTAAAACTATTTTTTGTGTGGAGTCTTAGTATGTCTAAAGAAAAACAAAGGAACATCTTCATTGGAGGTTGATTCATACCTTTTGTGTGACTCATAATCCCCTTGTACTGGGAGTAGGGCTAGGACTCTCCCCATGGCAGAGTAATGACAGAAGCCACTGTTAACAGGGGTCCATTGCATTAGCACTCAAACTGCTGCTTCCTACACAAGTTATGCTCCCTTAGTGTGGTTCAATACAATTTGAGACACCCTGCTTCTACCCTCCTCTGTTTTCTTTCCTTCCTTCTCTGTTTCTTCTCTCATGCCTTTCCTACCCTCACATGTCTTCCACCATTGCTTGCCAGTGCAGTCCTTAATCTAGTCACTCATACCCACAGACTGATAAAGGCCATCAGGGGCAGAGAGCCTGGCTACTTCCATTTTTTTATGAAGACATGTTATGGGATGGTTCCATAAATAAGTCGAAGAAGATAACAATAAGGACTGAGTGACTGCAAAGGGAATAAAAAGGGGTTTTTTCCCCTCTCCAAACGTACCTGAAAGTCATAAGCAGAATAAGGTGGCAGATGAGGGGGACTATGGTAGTAAGTATTATACGATGCCACTTGGGGACGAGCATAGTAAGAAACAGCTGGGTGAGTATTTTCAACAGAGCAGTTCAGTGCTGGAAGGGTAGGGTTCTGCAGAAAAACAAATGATAAAAAAAAAATTACAAACCTTCGTCATTAAGAGAATGGTTAAATAAACCTTAGCACAGGTAAATCACATGTATTGTGCAGCTATTGGTGAGCAGAGATTCAGATGTCCATTTACTGACAGAGAAATTTATTGAAGGTACATTGCTATTTTTAAAAAACTGCTTGAAAAACAAACGATGAATGCTATCCCTCATCTGTGGATGCTAACACCAATTACCTAATTGTATGGCAAACTGAGCAACGTCAATGTGATCTGAAAACAACTGTGCTCTTATATTGTGAATCCCTTAAAAAATAATTTAAAAAATTAAAAAAATAAAAATAAAAAACTGCTTTGGAGTTGGGAGATTTAGCTCAGTGGTAGCAAATCTGCCTCGCATGTTCAAGGCTCTGGGTTCAATTCCCAATACTACAAATGAAGCTACTGAGATAAATTAATATAGTATGCTCCTAATTAAAAAGACTCAAATAATCACCTGTCTATATTTGTAAATGCAAGAAGAGTCACAATAAACTTATTTGTAGTTACCTCTGGAGAAGGAAGTAATAGTAGGAGGAAAATGGAGATGCTTAACTTTCTATTATGTATGCCAAATGTTCTCAATTAAAATGTATTATTTCATTTCCCCCTCCTCCAATTTTTTCTTGAGACAGGGACTCACTATATAGCTCTCACTAGCCTGAATGAAACTCACTAATGTAGCCTAGGCTGGCCTTCAACTCCCCCAAAGTTTTAGCTTGAAGAAATCCAAATCTATAAAAAAAAATTGAAATCACTGACATAACACTTTCATTATGTTTGCAAACAAAACATGTAGAAATTATTTTCTGCCACTTTTATAATCTGGAGGTACATGCATCTGGAGACCTACCTGTTCATTAGTTCTTGTCTTTGTTTGGTTTCCTATTGCTGTGATAAAACACTGACCAAAACTAACTTGAGGAGGAAAGCATGTATTTCATCTTCTACTTCCAAGCCACATTCCATGTTTGAGGGACGTCAGGAATGAACTTGAAGGCAGGAACTAAAGTGCAAAGCATGGACCATAGAGGAATGCTGCTTACTGGCTTGCTCCCTGGCTTGTGTCCCCCATTTTCAGATACAGCCTAGAACCACTTGACTGGGGCTGGCACCAACCACAGTGGGTCAGGCCTCACCATATCGCTCCACAATAAAGAAAGTGCTTTAAGGGCCATGCCTACAGGCCAGTCCAATAGAGGAAATTCCCCAATTGAGGTTCTCTCTTTCAAGCTGTGTCAGGTTTTGAAAACTGAAGCTATCCAACATAGTTCCCAAATAGCTCTTTATGCTTTTTGTCATTTGGATCAAAGTGTTTTAAATAGTTTCTTCTATCTTCCATGTCATAGACTCCTCCTTCATGGATATTAAAGAGCTTTCTGAAAGATCAATGTCCTTTTCCTAGTACATATCTACACTACATTAATGGAGAGCAGAAACTTTCTCCTGAGTGTCGAAAGCATGTGGGTAGGTTTGGCAGTGGCACAGGCAACCACATTAGGGTGTTGGCAAAAGAAACTCCTTTACAGCAAGTTTCAACACGCTTCTGTTTGCTCCATTCATTGGAGTGGGTTACTATTTACATCTAGGAAGTATAAAGTGCCATAAGCCTCAGTCATTAAGATGCAGCTCACAGACAGCTAGCATGTGGAAGAGGCCTTGAGATGCTGACCATTCCTAGGGCTGGCTCATTTTACAGAGGAAGAGCTGTAAGAAATCTCCTTACTTCCTCCACCAGAATTTTAAGAATTTCAGACCTAAAGGAAAAACCAGAAATTTTGTTTCCTTGGTTTTGTGTCTTCAGTAGGCCAAGGATCCAAGATCATGTCTGAAAAGAAGTTGACTAATACAGAGAAAGAAGCATGGACCAAAGCTGGGTGTGGGACATGGTGGCACACACCTTTAATCCCAGGGCTCAGGAGGCAGAAGCAAGCAGATTTCTGTGAGTTTAAGGCCAGCCTGGTCTACGTAGTGTGTTGCAGGCAAGCTGGGGCTACTGGGAGACCCTATCTCAAAAAAANAAAAAAAAAAAAAAAAAGGATTGAATCAGCTATGAAAGCCATTAAAGAGCCAACACTATAGGAAATAGAGAAAACAAGGCGATAACAGTGAAAGAGGAAGATGAAGGCCTGGTGAGACAAGGGTGAATAGTTGGGCAGGGAGGCAACATAAATGGCCCCAAACGATGGTCTTGTTATATTTTAAATCAGTAATTATGGTTTTTAGCATTTTTGTCACTAATTGTTTGCACACACACACATACGTGTGTGTGTGTATGTGTGTGTGTGTGTGTGTGCTTCAATTGAAATTCTGGGGCTCAAATTATAAGACCCCCTCTTCCTATTATTGATCAGTAACATTCTGAGCTCTAGTTAAACAAAAGATTACTAGGAGCCATAGGAGATGCTTAAAGCAATCTTGCCTGGACAAAACTGAGTTTGTAAAAAAAAAAAATGAGTTTGTTGAGACAATGGTCATGGACTTTAGAAAGAATGATGCTTTGATTCTTTAATATAATCCAAACCAGAGACAACACTTAAGGAAAAAAATGTCAAGGTATGTTCATTTTTAAAGATTCATCTTAAATCTCTGGTTAACAAACACTGCGTTGAACATTTTTCTAGGATTATTTCAAACATTCTGGTTAGGATATGAAGACATACATCCCTTTTCATTTCAGGATCCCACAACTCTGCAAATAGTGGCTCCTAGCCCATTGTATTGAAGTGCTGCCAGCTCCCAGCACTTGGCTCCTATACTCACTGGAAATGGATTCCACCAGCCAGAATCCTTGAGCCTCCCTACAGACCCCAGGATAGTCTACTGACAGAGGAGACACACAAGTTCCCAACTACATTTGGAGCTAGGCCAATGATTTTGTTTGGGCTCATTTATGTTCCAAGATTTTCTATATCATGTCCTCATTTTAGTGGAATAGTTTCCTCAGTGGCCTTATGTTATATCGTCACTAGCATTCTCTCATTTCATGAATCAATTTTTTTTTCCATGAACTTTGTTTTAATCTTTCATTTTCCCCATAAGTCCTTGATAAACCTCCCAGGGTCAACATTTGATAATGCTCACTATTTCCTTTGATCTCTACTCTTGCTGTTAAAGATGCTCCCAACAATTGGAAAGAACTCATTTTTAATTTTTAGTTAAAACAAATAAATAGTTTGTTGAAACCATTGAAGAATCAAAAAGTGCTAACCAGATATTTATTAGGAGTGGCAGGAATGGGGTAGAAAGAATAAGAACTCTGGCATCTGGCAGATCTGGTCTGGGCTCTAGTCCAAGTTCTGCTACTCAGTTCTGGGTAAATCACTTGACCCCACTTGATCTGTTTCCTTGTTTGTTAAATGGTAATAGTTCTTTTTACCTACCTGAGCTCCATATTGGAAGTAAGTAATGAAGATCAAATAAAAGTAAATGAGCACCAGGCGTGGTGGCTCATGCCTTTAATCCTAGCACTCGGGAGGCAGAGGCAGGCAGATCTCTGTGAGTTCAAGGCCAGCCTGGTCTACAGAGTGAGTTCCACGAGAGCTGGGGCTACAGGGAGACCCTGTCTCAAAAAGACCAAAAAAAAAAAAAAAACCCAGAAAAAGTAAATGAGCAAAAGACCTTTATAGAGGGTAAGGGGCCATTATTATACCTACTAGAACCATCAACAAGCTTCTTTGTCCTCTGTACATCAAAAATAACAAATAAAAAATTCAGAGATAAACCTACACATCTGATATTAATTGACTTTTAAAAAGTGAACTAAGATCTAATGTGGGGAAACAGCACTCTCTTAAACAAAATGTCAGGAGTGGTGATACTCGCTTTTACTCCCAGCATTCAAGAGGCAGAGGCAAGCTGTGAAATCAAAGGCAGCCTGGTCTACATAATGAATTCCAGGCAGGTTGGGGCTAGGGAGAAGCCGTCAAAAAATTTTTTTAAAAATTATGCTGTAGCAAATTCTGCACCTGATGAAGTTCTAGTGTCTATAATAAAAGAAGAATGTTAAAATTCAACAATCAAAAAGACAAAACACTCAACTAAAAAACAGGCAAGGTCAGGTCTGGTGGCAGAAGCCTGTAATCCCAGACCTTGGGACTGAGATAGGAGGACTATGAATTTGAGGCCAGTGTAGGTTACAAAGTGAGACCTCATCTCCAAAATACAAACAAATATAGTCAAAAACTTAAATAGACATTTCTCCAAAGAAGGTATATAAATTCTCAAACGCATGAAATAGGCCTGAAATTATTGGCCATTATAGAAAGACAAGTCATAACCATAACTTTGTACCTACCAGAATGATTATAATTTTTCTAAAAAGTGTCAGTGATGTGGAGAAATTTGGAATCCTTATACACTATTAGTGGAATATGCAATTATATATCTGCTGAGGAAAACAGATTAGCTTGTTCTTGAAAAGCTAAACATAAGTTTAAATGAAAAAAATTAGAAATATGTATACCGACAAACAGTTTTATGTGAATGTTTATAAAAACATTTTCCCATAGCCAAAAGGTGGAAATAAATGCCCATCAACAGGAAAAAAGGTAAACAAATGTGATATGTCCATACTTTGACATATTATTCATCCATTAAAGGAAATGATGCAGTGCTTTATGCTAAAAGGTAGATGAAACTTAAAATTATAAGTGAAATGAGTCACACAGAATTTCATGTATTATATTAGTCCATTTACAAGAACTATCCAGAAGGGGACAATCTATAAGGACAGAGAGAAGATTAGTGGCTTCTTGGGGTTCAAGACAAGCAAAATAAAGAGTGTTTCATGGCTGTATGTTTTCTGTAATGAAAAAGCTGCAGAATTAAGATAAACATTGTCCTTCTTGTCTACTTTCAAAATTAGTATATTGAAATTTTAAATAAGCTAGTTAATATGCCACAGAAATGTTAAAACCTGCTATTACTAACCTCTCTGAGTGGAGGATTTGATAAGATAATTCTCTATGGTGACAGAAGGAATTGGGATGTGAAGGCAAAGTGAGCAAGTCTCTTTTAGGCATTTGTGAAACATTCCTTTATTTAAATCAATGGTCCTTAAAAAAAAAAAAAGCTGAGCATGGTGGCACACACCTTTAATCCCACCACTCAGGAGGCAGAGGCAGGAGGATCTCTGTAAGTTCAAGACCAGCCTGGTCTACAGAATGAGCTCCAGGCCAGCTGGGACTAAAGGCCCTCTCTCAAAAATACCAAAATAAATAAACAAATAAATAAATAAATAGTCCTCGAACCTAACCATATATCAGAATCACCTGAGGGGAAGGTTCTTTAAAATTATTGACATGTAGGCTTCCATTCACACCAACTAAGTCAGAATGTCTGGAAAGGGGGCATAAGCATGTGGATTTATTTATTTTTTAAAATACATCAGGTAATTCTAATATGAAGTCAGGTTAATAACCATAGCTCAAAACTAACAGCTCTGTAGTTATCAATTTAGCAAGCAAATTCTTACATATGTTTTGAAAGAGAGAGTATGTACAGTTGTCAAGGAAGCATGCATTGCGTGCTGAGTGCTGGTGCACCTTTGCAGACATGAACACAAATATGTAAAAGATTTGAAAGACAGGAACAGGAATGTGGTAGGTTGAGGTTAGGGTTGAGGTTGAAGGCAAGACCTGACAAGCAGTTTAGCCTAGGGCTGACTCTTTAAGTACAATAAAGAAAGAGCCTGGATGCTTTCACTAAAAAAATATCTCAAGAGTGGAATTCCTGGAGAGGCGGAGACTATCATTAATCTTACCTATTGGGGGGGGGTGTCTTTCTCCTTCTTTGTCTCTCAAAGACTGGTAAGTAGAAAACTAACCAAAAAGTTCCTACTAAAAATGTTAGGGAAGGGTCTGATGGGTTGTTGTTTACATAAGCAGAGTGAAGGGGAGGACTGAAAACCCCCTCCTTCCCACCTCACTCTCCAAATCACTGGAAATGTATGTTCATGACAAATCTAACCATTCTAGTCTTGTTCCCTGTCCCCAAAGAGAGGTTACTATGAGATAAAGATACTTTCTTCCTTACCATATCCTTAAAGCCTCCAAGGACAGCAGCGGTGATGATTCCCAGGAACAGACCAACAATGTTGAGGATGGTGGCAGACCAGAGCAGATGGTACAGGTGGATGATGTCTTGGCAGCTGCTGACATCAATGTATTCATAGTACCCACCAGTGATTTCCACCCTGCTGCATGGATAGAAACACATGGCTGTTAGTTCCCTAGGAGAAGTTGCACTATCTCCCTCAACCTCACCATTGGGATTGAGTACTGTGTAGTCCAGAAAAGGATGCCTGGAAAGGTGGGGAGGTATTATAAAGGGCATCATGGCAATCTACCCAGAGATAATGCCACAGCAATAAATCAAAGTGTGATTTCTGTTTATCTTTTTTATGCTTTCTTTTTAAAATATTTTATTGAAGTTTTGTGAATTTCGTACAACATTTCTCAGTCCAATTTAGACTAATTCCCCTTTCCATGCCCCCCCACCCCACCCAAGTTCATGCATTCTGCCATATATGTCTTGCATCTTTTTCTCAGCCTTTTTAAAGTTTTTTTTTTATGCAGAGGTTTATTGTTTGGGGCAGAAGTTTACTGTTTCAGTGAGTTCTTTGTAAAAGAAAAGATATCAAAATTATTATCTATCAGACAGACTCTTGTAACTTTCACTTACACTAATCCTAGACAGTGTTTCTTGACACATGCTATCTAGCAGGCCCAGTGCTAAACATTTTAAATATGTTAATTCATTGACTCTGTACTGTCCAATATGGTAGTTAATAACCACATGTAGCTATTTAGATATAAATTAAGTACAGTTTAATATTCAAGTGTTCAGTCTTATCACACATTTCAAGTGCTCTATGGTGAGTTATAAATAGTGGTTACTGGGCTGGACAGAATTTATAAAACATTTCTATTATGACAGCAAGGCCTATCAGCACTATGAATCCTTACAGTGTTCTACAAGATAGATATGGCTGCCATTCTTACTTTTCAGGTGAAGAAAGAGAAGCACAGAAAGGTTAAGAAATGTGTCCAAGTCATGAGTGGTAAAGCTGAGATCTGATTTAGGGTTCAAACACTTCAAAATCTTCCCTCTCAAAGCAAACCAAATAAAACAACTTCACCACCAATATCCTAACACAGAACTAAAACTCAGTGATAACACGAAACCTGGAATATCATGTGTTTAGAGAGGCCTTCTCTGACCACCTTATCCAAAGAGGACCATACTGGGCCCAATGACTCTGTGTCACGTTACTTGCTATAGACTGATTTGTATCCTCCCCCTGCAAAGTCATATGTAGAAGATGTAACCCACTCATATCCTTCACATTCAATTAACTATTGCTTGAAAATATTTTAAAACTTGTGTCTGTACTGAACACTTATATACCATTTCCTGTCACTGTTGCATAAATAATATAGTATAACACATTGGATTATTCACATGGTAATTCAAGGTATATAGGAGTCTGTGTATAGCTTATGTGAAAATATTAAACATTTTATACAATACACTTGAGCACCTATAAATTTGTTTCATGTCAGCAAGGGATTGGTAACTAGAACCAATTCTGTGTATAAGGGTGAGTGTGGGAACGTAGGGGCATGAGGGTGGCTTGGGAGACAGCTTCTGGCATCTTCAAACTATCTTTGCCTATTTCCTAAAATTACCAAAGGTGATATGCAGAGCTAGAGAGATGGCTCAGCAATTAAGAGCACTGGCTGTTTTTGCAGAAGACCTGAGTTCACTTCTCAGCACCCATATGGATGATAACAACCATCCATAACTCCAGTTTCAGGGATCCAACGCTCTCTTCTGGCCTTCACGGGCCTTGCATAACAGGGGAGTACTTACATACATGCAGACAAAATGCTCATACACATAAAAAATATTAAAATGTTAAGAACAAAAGAAGACAGTGTGCCCTAGTGGACTCTGAAGTCCTGGCTGTAACTTAATTGTTGCCAGACTCTGAGAAGCTTTCTTAACTTCTCTGAGCCTGAGAGATCCAATGGTATATCTTAGTGTTCGAGTGAGTGATACATTGGGTGATATGAATAAAAAGTATCTGGCAAATCTGAAATGCTTGTGTACATAAATAATTTGAGTTGATTAGACAGTCATTTATGGAACATTGTGATAGACTTTGAAGTAGGAATAAAAAATGATTAGCAAGTGTCATAAAAAAAAAAAAGAATGTGCATGAAGCCGGGCGTGGTGGCGCATGCCTTTAATCCTAGCACTTGGGAGGCAGAGGCAGGCAGATCTCTGTGAGTTCAAGGCCCACCTGGTCTACATAGTGAGCTCCAGGCCAGCTGGGACTAAAGGGAGACCCTGTCTTAAAAATACAAAAAAAAAAAAAGAATGTGCATGAAAAGGCCTGGGACATGGGTCACCAGGCGAAAGCACTTGTCTTGCAAGCCTGTGACCTGAGATAGATACCCAGAACCCACATTAAAAAAAAAAATCATGCAGTGGTGCACATCTGCAATTCCAACACCTTTTTAATGAAATGGGAGAGTGAAACAGGAGGATTAGCTGGGAACTTTTGGAGCAGCTAGCAGCAGCAGAAACAAGACAGATCCTGCCTCAGTAAGATGGAAGGTGAGAATGCCTAAAAATTATCCTCTAATCTCTACACAAGTGCTAGAACATAAACACACACACACACACACACAATTAAATTTGAAAAAGAATGTGCATAAACATTCTCTAACACATAATAAGTAGACAATTTCTTTCCTTATGTTATGAGAGCCACTACCTGGAAGCACAATTCAGACTTTTGAACCATTAATGTTTTAAAGGCACACATCTCACCATGGAGATTTCAGTAGTTCATTTAAGAGGATAAAAATGTGGGGCTTGACCCTCCAGCTGGATGGTGGGAGCCTTGGGCTGTGCAGGTTTGGTCATAGCTGCTTGCAAATTGGTTTTACATGAAAGATGCTCGTATTCATTACTTATTACTGTTAAAAAAAATCAAATAAAAAAATGTGGGGCTTGAGATGTAGCTCAGTGATAGAGCATTTGCCTAGCATATTTGAATCCCTTCATTCCATTCTCACAGGCCATAATGCTAATCCTGTTACTATTATCCTACAAAAAACATAGTATTAAACTGACTTGTCACACACATAGTTTAATGCATTGCTCAAGTCTCCCAGAGAAGGTTATTCTTGAAGCAAATAGCAATTAACAGAGACCCACGATGGGCCAACATGCAGATAATAGGAGACTGTGAGGTGCTTAGTCATAAATGAGATACCTATATCACACCCTTTCCTCTAAAGACACAGGGATCATTGGAGAAGAGGGGATGGGAAGATTATAAGAGCCAGAGATGGTGGAGAAACACAAGGAAACCATGTTTTCCAGATACAACAGAACGATTACACATGTGAGCCCACAGTGCTTGTGACAGCATGCAAAAGACCTGCAATAACCCAAGCCATACAAAATCCCAGCATGTAGTGGGGAGTGAGAAAGAAGCCCAGCCCCAGCTGAGGAACTAGTGGCAATTGACGGCTTCCTTGAGAAGGAAAGTCAGTTTTCTTTAAGGGTGTGATGCCTGGTAGATTGGCCAGGCTCCAGGAGATAGACCCACACCCAAGAGCATTTGGGGAACACAGAGTAGATTCAGCCAGCCTTACAAGACTAATAGAGAGCACGAGGCAGGCTAGAGAAGTGGAGGTGGATGTGAGAGGAGATGAGGAGAGATCTGAGTATAGTCAAAATACAATGTGTTTTGTCTCAAAGAAACAATAAAAGTATTATTTAAAACAAGAAAAAGTATTCAACAATTTTACAGAAGATGTGGTTGGTTTTGATTTGAGTGGACTCAACAGCTATTTAACTTTTTAAACTGAACTGTGAAGAGAAAATTAATGCTTAATTATAATGCAGGATTTTAGCAAATTACTGTGGTTCGCTTCTGCTTGAGATTCATGATTCCATTTGGTCCATTTTCTGGGCAAACTTCCTCAGAAACTGTATCTTCCTACTGCCCCAACCCTGGGCCTCCAAGAATGTAAGGCACTCTAGCCAGACCCTACCACTTCTTGACTGAACTTCCTAAAACACCTTTTAAAATGTAATGCCATTCATTTAATCAAAACTTTTTCATGGTTTTCTATTACCTTCAAGGGAAAAAAAAATTCTAGAGCCGATGAGAAAGCTCAGTGGGCAAAAGTGCTTGCTGCCAAATTTGATGAACTGAGTTCAATCCCTAGAACCCACATGGTGAGAGGAGAGAACTGTGTCCTACAAGTTGTCTTCTGACCTCCACATGTGCACCATGCATATGTATTTGCTCGTGCGTGTGTGCGTGCGCGCGCGCACGCACGCACGCACACACACACACACACACAGACACGAAAGTAAAGTAATGAGAAAAAATTCTTAAAGAAAAATTATCCAAACTCCTTTCAGTCACAATCCAAGCTAGGCTGAAAGTTTTAGAATACAAGGCTAGATATTATGGGTATTTATTCAAAACCTTTGCTCAGATCTTTCCTTTTTCTCCCTGTCTTGGTCTCTCCCTAGTTCAAAATTTCAAGTGTCCTCTTCAAGGACTGCAGTGCCCACTCATTAGCTGTTTCCCTGAACGCTCATAGCATCCTTTTCCTTCTAGTTTGGCACACTTCATATGTCAGTCATTAGTTATTCATTAAGAAGATATATATTGAGAGCCTGGTCAGTGCTGAGTATTGTGCTACAACCAAGCCCAAGGCAAGCGTGTCGGACTAGAAACTCTTGAAGGCAAGCTCCATCTGTTATGTTACATATCTTTGTGTCTCTCTTACTTCTCAGAAGCATGGTACAAATATTAAAGACCATGAGTTGTACTCAGTGAGTGAGTAACTGAGTACAAAGCCTGATCACTGCGTTGATCAGGAGGTTGATTATCCAATATGGCCTTGCTTTTCACTGACTGGGTGGGCCTGGGAAAGCAAAAAAAACCTGTGTTTCAGTTATCACTTAACAAGCCAGATGGCAGCAGATCTAGAGGAAAACAGGAAGTCATCTTTCTGCTCTTTGATAAAAGCAGTTCTTGGCTGGGGGCAGTTCTTCCCCCACCCCTCCACATTTTTTAGTTCCCCTTCAATCCTCTGTAGTCGACTCACTTTTTAAATGGCAAAGCTATGCCTTGTTGATACCTATTCTATATCAGCTCCTAGCATGTAGCAGGAACCCCATAAAGGAATTAAGGAATGCAAGTAAACTATCTTCTTTCATTTTGTTCCCAGCTGAGGCAGTTCACAAACCACTCCACTTCCTTTCATTTCCTGTAGGTTACACACCAAAAACCAGTGATATTGACCTGACCTCTCCAAAGATGAGTAAGTAGATGAGAGCCAGAGATATTCTGAAAGGCAACCACTAAGGAGCTGTGTCCTAGAGAAAGCCACCTTCCTGCACAAGGCTAAATGGAATAATCTATGTTTGGTATTAAAACCGCACCACCTATGACGTCAGCGAAGGTCTGTGGGTTCAAGGGGACAGTAAAAACCCTGTTTCTGTAGCACTTTACAAATGATGGCCTGATGTTTTTGTTCCCACTTTTTTTTTCTTGGCCTTCTTTCCAGGAAATGGACTGGATGAGCTGGCAATTGATTAAAAATAGGCTTCGAGTGAGAAAAACAAATACGCATTCAGCTAAATTCAAGTCTCTAAGCTTCAGAATGCTTCTTGCTAACTATATTTAGGTTTCGAGTTTAAGTCTTGTTAGCTCTGGCTGCAAACATCTCTGGGTCAAGGGAAAATCTTTCCCCTCCCTGCAGGACTTGTCCCTTCTTTAGTCTTATGGTCTGCTTTATGAACTGATTAAAAAAAAATAAGCAAATCCCCTTCTATTGGCTTTGCCCTGGGGATCTTGGCACTATGGATTTGGGGACAGGAGTGGAGAGATGACTGAGACTGTCTTCCAGGTACAAGGTAGATTACAACCATTCCAAGGCTTGAAGGTCTTTAGGAATACTACTCTCATGACCATGTCAGTTGCCTAGTCTAATATTTTTTTTTTGCTCCTTTTCAACAACTGTCACTCTATTTGCAGCACTTTTTAGTCAAGCCTAGCCCTGTGCTTGGGTCAGGGGATTCAGATAAGATGGAATCATGTTCTCTGATCTTTGGAAGCCCATAGCTTAACACAACTTCTCATCAAATTCTTTTTTTAAAGATAATACTTGTAATAGTTGCTTTAAGAAAGCAAGTCAGAAAAAGAAAAGAAAGTCAGTTATTGTGAAATTTAGATTGACAGGAAGATAAACCGGATTTGAGACTCTATTTAAAAACAAAAAAGGGAGAAAAGTATTCACCCGAGGGCTCAGATAAATGGAATTTAAAGTAACTTAGATGTTTAATACTTTTTCTGAAACACACCCATTGCAGAGACAAAGGTGTGTGTGTAAGGGATCACTTTTTTTTTTTTTTTCGGTCTTTTCGAGACGGGGTCTCCCTGTAGCCCCAGCTGTCCTGGAACTCACTCTGTAGATCAGGCTGGCCTTGAACTCACAAAGATCCGCCTGCCTCTGCCTCCCACATGCTAGGATTAAAGGCGTGGGCCGCCACGTCCAGCTGGGATCACTTTTTAGCTCTTTCTTAGGTCTTCTCTCTCCTTCAGCTCTCAGGCTCTGTTTAGTTCTGGGCAGCTCTGAGATCCTACTCCATAAGGCCATGGAATAGAAAGGGAAAAGAAGGCAGGGGAGAGGCAGGTGGAGAGACAAGCAGCAAGGAAAAGAAGAGAGGAAGATGACAAGAGAATAGACAGAAGATAGAAGAGATAAAATGAGAGACAAAGAACACGAGATTAAAAAAAGCAGAAAGACAAGGAGGGAAGGAAGGGGAAGAGGATACCAAAGATAAGATAGCCACGTAAGTCCAATTCCCCCAGGACTGATTTTATGTTCCTTTGATCATTTTGGGAAGATAGGTTCAAGAAGTATAATTATAACAAACATTCATTCATCCATCCATATTACAGTGGGAAATCCAGTATAGGTATTAGTTATTACTGAACCATGAATAATTGAATATCTCCCCTCCACCCCAGATAGTCCCTACACCTCATTTGAGTCTTTAATTTCTCATCCTGTACTGTCAAATCTTTCAAGAAAAGGAGACTTGTATTAGCAAAGAAAGTAAAGGGTTAGGATGAGTTCTCCTCCTGCTTCTCTCTACTTCCAGCCTATCGGGTTTTAATCCTCAAACTAGAGAAACTGGTGCTCAAATACTAACAGTAAGGAAGTGTGTAGGACAACATGCTGCTGCTCCCCTTTGAGGTCTCTCCATCTAGATCTATGCAGCCCCCCTCTGCCAGTTCTTCATTCCCTCCCTCCCTCCCTCCCTCAGCCTTCCGCTCTCCTGCACTGAGTCTGAAAACAGTGCGGGCACAGGCAGGCATGACTAGCAACGCTCTTCATAGAAGGATATTCGCCCATGTTCTGCATCTTGTACTCACACATTCCTACTAATTCCACCTTCTAAATTGTTCTTTAAAATTACTTCCTGTTTTCTACTGCCACCAAACCAACTTGATCTAGTAGCCTCCGCTACGACAGGGGCATCTCAGCCGTCTTCAGTCTCTACCTGCTCAAGTTCATCACCCATGTTGCACCCTTCAATAGCTCCCAATTGCCTAACGGTCAAGGCCAAAGTCCTTCCTATGGCCAATGGGTTCTCTATCATCTGACTTTTGGCTCCTGTTCTCCCTTCACCATTTTCTATAACTAGCTCCATTTCTTACTTCCTGACAACTACCAAGAACCCCTTCCTTATCCCTACCTGCTTTCAGTTTGTCTCATAGATTCCTACTTACCCTTTAAAGCTCTGTCCCCAAATTATGCCCTCAAAACTAACCTCTGCTATAAACTCTACTTTTCATTTGTTTAGGCTGCCAAGGTCCCGACTACATCCACTGATCCCAACTATACTTCTTTTTTTTTTTTTTTTTTTTTTTTTGGTCTTTTCGAGACAGGGACTCCCTGTAGCCCCAGCTGTCCTGAAACTCACTCTGTAGACCAGGCTGGCCTTGAACTCACAAAGATCCACCTGCCTCTGCCTCCCAAGTGCTAGGATTAAAGGAGTGTGCCACCACGCCCGGCTCCAACTGTACTTCTTACATTATGTTCATATACTAGTTGTTTATATATGTTTGTCTTCTCTACTAGTCTGGGAGCTATTAGTAATTAGAAGGCAGAAAGCCTGAGTGGTTATAGCACACTAGCACAATACTGCTACTGATGTGGGGCCTTTGTATTTTGTTGTCCCCTCTGCTTACAACACTCTTTCCTTGGCTATCTTTCAAGTTTTCACTTGCTTCATTCAGGTCTCTGCACAAATGTCACCTTCACAAAAAGATACTCCATGCCTACTCTGTGTAACATCACACACACACACACACACACACACACACACACACACACACACACGTCCTCTTCTACCTTATTTCTTCAGCACTTTAATCACCACCTAACAGTATATTATATATGAGGTGTATTTATTGACTTCTTGCCCCCAGTAGAATATAAGTTCCACAGGAATAAAAGGTCTGCTTTTTTTTGGGGAGGGGGGTCTTTTTGAGACAGGGTCTTCCTTTAGTCCCAGCTGGCCTGGAGCACTCTATGTAGACCAGGCTGGCTTTGAACTCACAGAGGTTTGCCTGCCTCTGCCTTAAAGACACATGCCACCATGCCCCGCAGGTGTTCTGCTTTAATCACTACTGAATCTTCAGTGTGTATAATAGGACCAGGCACTGAGAAGATGCTCTATAATTACTTGTTGAATGCTGTTGAATTTAAACATAGTCAGTGATGGATTTTATTACTCTTTCTACTATTTTCTTATTTAAAATTAAAAAAAGTTTATTGTTGGGGCTGGAGAGATGGCCTAGTGGTTAAGAGCACCGACTGTTCTTACAGAGGACCCGGATTCAATCCCCAGCACCCACATGGCGGCTGAGAACTGTCTATAACTCCAATTCCAGGAGAACTCCAGTTCCAGCGGAATCCGACGCCCTCTTCTGACCTCCGCAGCATTGCACAACACGGGTGCACAAACCTACATGCAGACAATACATTCATACACATAAAAAGTTTATTGTTATTTTATGTATATGAGTGTTTTGTCTGCTTATATGGAAGTGTACCATATGTGTACATTGCCCATGGAGATCAGAAGAGGACACTGGATCCCCTAGGATTGGAGTTAAGAATGGTTGTAAAGGACCTGAATTCAGGTCCTTTATAAGAGCAGTTAGTGCTCATAATTGCTAAGCCATCTCTTCAGCCCTTTATACTATTTTCAAGTTCTACATTACCTTTCAGTAGCTGTATCTATTCTCTAGGCTTCACTTTCCTCATCTGTAAAATGAGGATAATTCTACCTACTTCACAGGTAATAATTAAGCATAAAGACAATTTAAATGAGATCAAGTATGTGAATGCATCTAGCATGGTGCTAACATAGAGATGCCAGGTAATGCCTATCAGGTGGAATGTATGATGAATATATGGACTATATCCACTAATTCTCTGATCGCTATGATATGCCCTTCACCACTCTTGGCTGTCTTAGTGCCCAAAGTACTCAATTACTGCTTGCCTGTGATACAATACTCACTTGCCACAGTTGTAGAGGTCACAGCAGAAGCAAGTGTTGCCCCGAATGCGAGGTGTGCACATTCCACGGCTTAGCTGAGGGCAGTTCACCTGAAGCACAAAACAGCAAGGAGATAAGCTAGTACTGGACAGAAGAACTGATTCAAATGTAAATTACTGAGTGATGGAGACATTAAGGCTGGCTGTGGAATGGACACACACACAGAGTCACAAGAAAGATGAAGCTAGTCAGGGAGGTGGGCCTATTTATGCTTAAGCCATTTCCCTGTGTAGCTGGGATGGTGTTCAGCCCTTGCTATGGCCTTTAGTGCCCCATCTCTAAAGGACAGAGATGGAAAAACGGAAGGACAAATGGAATATTAAATAGATATTACAGAATGAGGATATAAAAGGTGGGAAAATCAAGACATAGGAACAAAGAGGATCATGTGGACAGGAAGACAGAGGGGCTATCACATGCACACTGAGCTACAATACTACCTCTCTAGCTGCCTGGGTAAGATTCTTCATGAGCCTCGCAGAAGCTGAAAGTTTGGTTGTGGAACTCATGAGCTTACACAAGAAAAACAGAATTAGTGTAACCAAGATTATAAAGCAAACCTATGAAAGTCATGAACATTTTTATGGTCAACAAATTAACAGAAGAAAGCTATCACAATGAGATCAAGAGAATAGCTATAATGGTTTTACACATTTGAGTTTATAAAATATTTTTAAACTGTAAAATAAATAATAACTTCAAATTACCTTCTCTTGCTTACAAGTTTTCCAGGTTACCTCCCCTCTTTGGGTGTACGGGAGTGTCTTTAAATTTGTTTGGCTTAGTTGCAGAAAATATTCACAGTAAACAGGCACTTTTCTCCAAATGCCTATTGCCTTTCTGATATGCCGTTAGCACATACACATTTCTACTCCTTCTAAAGCAGGAGTAGTTTTTTAAAAAATGGTAATTTGTATGCCGGGTGTGGTGGCACATGCCTTTAATCCTAGCACTTGGGAGGCAGAGGCAGGCAGATCTCTGTGAGTTCAAGGCCAGCCTGGTCTATGGAGCGAGCTCCAGGACAGCTGGGACTAAAGGGAGACCCTGTCTCAAAAAGACCAAAAAA
>VZQC01007605.1:115679-197100 GCA_009823505.1 Rhizomys pruinosus
AAAAAAAAAAAAAAAAAAGAAAAAGAAAAAGAAAAATGGTAATTTTTGATTCCTAGCAAAAGAGGGGATAAGTGGATGGCAAAACCCTAATAAAAGCATTTGACATAATACTTTAGGAGCAAGACTATGGTTCTGCCTAATTCCAAGGGCACCATTAATATCTTGTTTTAAGTAAAATGGCTTCTCCTAGTGTTGTATGATGCCATGGCCATTTTGTCTCATCTTGGTTTCTTTTCCCCCTTCCTGTCACAAGTGTGGTTTTTTTTTCAAACTATTCTCAGACTGAAAGACTTTCATTTTGAGGTTAGTAGAATACCAACTTGTCATAGTTTTCAGAAACATAAGTAAAGTTTTGTGTGACAGAATCTCTTGGTTGGGAAGGAGTTACAATGAAAGGAAAGCTCCCCACAAATGTTGCCCTGTTATCGCCTCTAGTTCAAACTGAGTAAATATGGAACAGGGGAAAGAAATACTCCCATGAGCCTACTCAAGGATTAATAGGCTGGGATCTTGGAGGTGTCATGAGAATGGCCAAGCTGGTCATTTGGGTTTTCTTAGAGCCTTGAAACAGACCAGGGTTGATCAGTTACCCTTATTTAGCCTCCAGGCCTTTTCCACGTGTAGGACTCAAGCTCTGCCTTCTAAGCCTAGGCCATGTGTCCTGGTGCGGTTCCCACCTTCTTCCAGCTGGGCATCAAGACCAGACAACTGAATCATCATCAACAGAGATAGGGGAGGAAAGCATTCTGTTCTTCCATCTACCCCTCTTGGGATCAAAGCCACACACTGAGAGGCTGCTGGCTAAGGTCAGAGGGACAGCCTGTGGTCACAGAATAAAATAAATCTGATTAGGCATCATGAGGCTCCAATCTATGACATGGCCTCATAACTACTGTGCTCTGACGCACTGAACAAATAGCTCAAAACACGTAAGAATAAACCTTAGGCCTGTAAAAAGAAATAATATAGAAAAGGTGCTTCAAACAGACAAACAAGAGACTTTTTCATGAGATAAAGACATGCAGCATCACTGTGACTCACCTCCTCAGCTTCCCTCTGGGATGTCTTGGGAACGTAGTGGCACCGGTTAGCATAGAGTGGTTTCAGATCCTGTAAAAAGAAACCCAAACCAAAGAAAAGAACACATCAAGAACTCTGCTTGCTAATAATACACACACACACACACACACACACACACACACACACACACACACACACAAGCAAGCAAGCAGTGGATGAGATTAATTTATTTCTTGTTGTTGTTCTTTTTGAGACAGGGTCTTCCTGTAGAGCCAACTGGCCTGAAACTTGATATGTAGACCAGGTTGGCCTTGAAGTTACAGAGATCCGCTTGCCTCTCACAGAGATCTGCTGGCCTCAGATTAATTTCTAAAGTTGCCTATCTAGGGAGCCTGAGAATGTAAGAATCAGACAAAAATATTCTAAGAACTGCTTTCTGTTGGACTACTTTGAATAATGAGAAACTGGGAAAGTTGATTGAAAAATTAGCTTCTTGACATGTCTCCTCTGGTTTTCTTTTACTGCTATTTCTTCATCTTCTTGCAAACAGTCCCTAGGGAGCAAGATTCAAAACCCCAGGTTATTGCAACATTACGCTTCCAAATGGAGAGAGCACAACTTCAACTGTAAGGTCTCATTTTCACCTGGGGACGACATGAGGCCTGCCTGACCTTTTACACCCTGCTATCATTTCCACAGCCTTTTCAAAAGGAAGAGCCGAAGAAGCCAGCCCCAGGAGGTTGGGCAGCTACAGAACCTGCTGTAGATTTTAACTCAACAGAACTAAAGTCTTTTTCACTCACCTACACAGACTAGATAGATAAAGCCAATAAACTTCAACATATTTCTAAGGCCAAACAAAAACAAATAATGTGGCTCTGAGGAACTGTTGATTTACCCTGCTGGCTTGACGAAGTTTCTGATAAAGTAGCTCTCAGGTATGAGGGTTGGGAAGAAGAGACAGAAACAAACCAGATATGCCTAGACACTTGGAACCAGACGATGTGGTCATTTTCAGAAGTAATGCTAAGTAGCCTTTGTGTAGTAGGGGTCTTTGGCCAAAGTTCTGTTAATCTAAGTCAATGATTTATGCAAACTGACCTTGGGGATTTAGTCCAAAGTGCCCAAAGAGACTTTCTCTTTTCCTTTTTCTCCCTTCTCCCTCACTTTTTTACCATTTCCAATCTAGTGGGTACCTTCCCGCCATACATGTGATTTAGAATCCCCTGTACTAGGCACTGAGTCACTCCTGTCTCTTATCCAGTGCCCCGCCCATCAATGACCTTGGAGTTTCCATTGGCTCCTTCTACAAGAATATCTTTGCTGTTCAATGTTACAAAAGAATTGCTGTTAATTCAGCCAAATGTCAGATTGGAAAGGATTCTCATGCTCACTGCCGGCAGAGTTTGTTTTCCATGTTGGAGTAACAGCAGATTTGTTACTATTGTGCAGAATAAGGGACTTGACATGGGGCTAGTCACTGCCCTGTGACCTCCTGGTTTTGCAAAAGCCACTCAGCTACCACCTGCCCTAAAGGAAAACAGGCATGCTTGCCGTTGCGGGGTGCTATTACACTTAAGCCCTGTAAGAAGAGCAAGAACAGGCAATTCAGAGGTGAAAAGAGGTCACTCCACCAGAGCTTGTAACACCTTTAGCCTGAGGGCTGCCAATTTTGGCAAAAAAGGATGTAAAGAGATACTGCTATATGTTGGATGTTTACTCTGTGCCAGATCCAAAAGAGACATGTTCATAACCCACAGTTTAATTTTATTCTCTTTCTTTTTCTTCTTTTTTTTTTCTTTTTTTTTTTTTTTTTTTTTTTTTTTTTTGGTCTTTTCAAGACAGGGTCTCCCTTTAGTCCCAGCTGGCCTGGAGCTCACTCTGTAGACCAGGCTTGCCTTGAATTCAGAGATCCACCTGCCTCTGCCTCCTGAGTGCTGGGATTAAAAGCATGCGCCACCATGCCTGGCTTTTTACTATCTTTCTGACCCTGAAAGATAGGTTACTATTACAAACTAATTTCCAGTTAGTTAATGGCCATAGATGAGAAGATGGGGAATGAAAGAGAATACAAGATGGGGCTGGAGAGATGGCCTAGTGGTTAAGAGTGCTGACTGCTCTTGCAGAAGACCCAGAGTCGATCCCCAGCACCCACATGGTGGCTGAGAGCCATCTTTAACTCCAGTTCCAGGGGAATCCGACACCCTCTTCTGACCTCCGCCACATCGCACAAAATGGGTGCACAAACCTACATGCAAACGGTACATTCATACACATAAAAAATAAATAAAATTTATAAAAAAAAATTTAAAAAGAAAGGGAATACAAGACATGAAAGAGAAAGAACATACATCAAAGCCATGTCTCAGAAAGTAGGTCTTGAGAAAATTCAGGTTCACTTAAGCCAAAGAAACATGGTAAGGTGGTATTAAATGGGCTCAACAACAGGACGGGCTGGCTGTAGCTCACCTAAAGTGTACTAGGTTCTACATGTGTCCTTATTAAGTTGGCCAGTAGATATCATGATAGATTAGTAAAGCTCCCTTCCACAAAATGATTTAGGTGCCAATGACAACTGTTGAATGTTCTTAGGTAGGTTCAATGTTAGCAGAAACATTTGTGCAAAGATTTAGCCAGCGTTATCCCCTGCCATCTGTGGTAACTAAAAGAAAGCAAGTTCGTAGAAAAGCTTACACTGATTACCTTCCAGAAGAGAGCTTTATGAGAAAGACTGAATCATGACCTTAGACAACCATGACAAGGTGCTGTAGGGACACAAGGACCATTCAATTCTGTAGGACAAAGACTTTCTTATTCTTACAGGTTTTCTAAGGTGGAGAGGGGTAAGTTCCACATCATGTAGCATGTTCTAGAAGTCCCATGACAATGATAAAAGTTATAATTCTAAGGTCTCAGGTCTGGAGATCAGGGGCACTAGGCTTGCAAGAAGCTGCAAGGGAGGAGGGAAGTCAACAGTGTGGAGCTAAAAGGTCATAGCCCACTTTCTTATTAACTCTCTGTCCAGGGAGAGAGACTACAGGAGAGTGTGGCCTGATTTCTGGGACACAAAAGCAGCTAGAGGATTTGAGATTTAACAGCATTATGACATGATGCCATTAAAATCTACTGAATCAAATGCTATCGTACAAGTCACTAACTGGAGAACATGCAGAAGGCTTTAGACCCAGAAGTGACTAGGTAGCTCTGATGATTAATGATGAGTATCAAATTGACAGGCTCACCTAGGAGAGACAAGCCTCTAGGCATATCTGAGAGGGATTATTTAGATTATGTTAGCCCCTAGTCATACCTGTGAGGGATTAGCTTGATTAGGCTAACTGAGGTGGGCAGATCTACCCTAAAGGAGAGTAGTGCCATTCCCTGGGCCTGGGCCTGGGCCCAGGTCCTGCACTGAAAAAGTAGAAAGTGAAAAGAGCACCGCCATTCATCTCTCCCTGCTTCCTGACTGCATATATAATCTGCTGCTTCAAGTTCCTGCTACCATAACTTGCCTGCCCAACTGGACAGTACCCTTGAACTGTGAGCCAAAGTAAACACTTCCTTCCTTAAGTTGCTTTCGCCAAAGCATTTTAACATATCAATAGGAAAAGTGGTCAGTTCGGAGAATCTTCCAGTAAATAGAGCTTGTATTTTTTCACCATTGCCTTTCGTTGATTCCAGTGAACAAAAATGTTAGGTGTATAAGGGAGATGCAAATCAAAACCATGAGATATTGCCTCACACTCACTAGCAAAATCAGATAATAATGAGAATTAGTGAGACTGTGAAGAAATCCAAATCCTCATACATTGTTGGTGAGAGTATAACTCAGTGCAGCCACATTGGAAAACATTCTGGCAGTCCCTCAAACAATTAAACATAGTTATCACATGTCCTAGCAATTCCATTCCTGCGTGAAAAGGAAATGAAAATAGGCCATTCGGAAACATGTGCTCAAATGTTAATAGCATCATCATACATAATAGAAAAATATTGGAAATAATAACAAACATTAACTGATGAGTGGACAGAGAAAATGTAACATATCCAATCAATTAACTCTTTATTATCATACCATAAAAAGGAATGAAACATTAATCTATGATATCATGGATAAATCTTGAAAGAATTATACTAAGTTAAAGAAGCCAATCATAAAAAGTACACATATTATAGAATCCCTTTAGTAGGAAATGTCTAGAATAAGAATGTCTGTTAAAAATAAAAGTAAGGGCTGGAGAGATGGCCCAGTGGTTAAGAGTGCCGACTACTCTTGCAGAGGACCCGGGATCGATCCCCAGCACCCACATGGCGGCTGACAACAGTCTGTAACTCCAATTCCAGGAGAACTCCAGTTCCAGGGGAATCCAACACCCTCTTCTGACCTCCGCGGCATTGCACGACACAGGTGCACAGACCTACATGCAGACAGTACATTCATACAAATAAATAAATAAATAAATAAATAAATAAATAAATAAAACTAAAAATTTTTTTTAAATAAAAGTATATTGCTTAGTGCTGGGGAGGATGGGGATATATGATAAAATGGGTAAAGGATATGGAGTTTCTTTTGATACAATAAAAGTTAAAAAATTATGTTGTACATAACTGTGACTATACTAGAAAAAATTGAATTATATTCTGTAAATGGGTGGATTTTATGGAGTATAAATTATATTTCAATAAACATGTTTTTAAAATATTAAAAGTAGAAGAAAAATGAGGAAAAGGAAGCCATTTTAGCTCATGATACCATCAAAATCTACTGCAGGCTTCTTAGCCACTAGGCCTGTGTTGCCATGGAAACTGTCTCAGAGTGAATACTGCTTGTAGAATGGGGATAATAATGCCTGCCCTATATATCTCACAGGATTGCTGTGGGTCTGAAATGAGATAATAGATGTGAGGACATATTGAAAAGCTAAATGTACTGCACAAAACCAAGAAATTAGTGTTATTAAGATGGCTCCCCTTGAATACAGAATAGCATGTACATTATGACTGACTACAAGCAATGCTTCAAAAATATGTATATGTTCAGAGAGTAATATGCAAAGACAAGAAGAATTGCTATGTTAGGGGACATAATTATAACTGTTAGGAATTACTAAATTATTTATGAATTACTGTATTATTTATGAATCAAAAATTATTTTTAAAAAGATGGTACCTCTTTCAACTAAAATCAAAATGCATGGGTCTGGTAGATGGGCTAATATTTATGTTCTTGTCCCTCACAGAAAATCAAGGGAAAAACTACCCCTTATATTTCTCTCTGCCTAGAAATTATTTCCTGAGATACTATTTCAGAGACTACTTGGATGACAGCATTGACCAGAGGTGTTCCTTTAATCTTGACAAATTAAAGAAGCTGACTCTTCTGTTTAGAAAGAAAGTCCAAGAAGGAGTTCAAATAGAATAGTGATGTGTCAAGTCATCATAAGCCAGATCCACTTACACACTCGACACTCCTTCAAATGCCATTAACAATTAATCAGTGACTAAAATGCAATAATACTCCATTTGGCCCACAGAAATTTTTTGATAAATTTAATTTTACTCCAATTCAATTTTTTAGAAGTATAATTTTCAGTAGTTCATGAGGCATTTTATTATTTTAAATTATTTTTATGGTATAAGTGTATTGCCTAATATATGTAAGTGCTCCCATGTTGTGCAACGCTTGCACAGGTCAGAAGAAGGTGTCAGAGTCCCCTGGAACTAGAATTATGGATGGTTTTTAGCCACCATGTGGGTGCTGGGAATGGAACCCGGGTTCTCTGAAGGAGCAGCCAGTGGACTTAACCCTGATCCATCTCTCCAGCCCTCATGAGATGTTTTCATCTTCAAGTTTAGTTCAGTTGAAAAAAACAACTCCTTGGATTTGTTGTAGGGTCTTTGTAAGTTGTTGTGTCTTGTTCTCAATTTTAGTCTGTGAAGCACAACAGGGCTACTTTATGATTTACCAGGCACAAGGCTCTTTTGTCTTTTGGTGTTCCTTTCATTCAAAAGGTATTATTGCATGATTTATTTTCATTAATTCTTTGAGAATTTTCTTACAATGCATTTTTCTCATATTTATCCTTGTGCTGGATAGCTTTGGTGTCAACTTGACACACCTGGGTTGAGGGAGCCTCGGTTGGGGAATTGGCTCCATTGGATTGGCCTGTGGCCACATCTGTGGTGTATTGTCTTGATTGTTGAGCAGTGACAGTATAAGAAGGCAGGCTGAGCAAGCCAGTAGAGAGCAAGCCAGTGAACATCACTCCTCCATGGCCTGTGCTTCAGCTCCTGCCTCCAGGTTCCTGCCCTGAGTTCCTGCCTTGAACTCCCTAAGTGATGATCTGTGACCTGGGAGATGTAAGCTGAATAAACCCTTTCCTCCCCAAGTTGGTGTTGGTCAGAGTGTTTTGTCACAGCAATGGAAGACAAACTACGACAATCCTCTTCCCCTAACTCTTCTATTTTATGACTACATTGATATAAAAACAAATATACTTATGTGTTAAATTTTTTTTCCAGAGTCTGGAGAGATGGCTTCAATGGTTAGGAGCACTGGTTGTTCTTACAGAAGACCTGGGTTCAAATCCCAGCACCCACATGGCAGCTAACAACTGTCTGTAACTCCATTTCCAGGGGGATCTAACACCCTCTTCTGTCCTCCTCAGGCATTGCATGACATGGGTGCACTTAAACATATGCAGACATAACACTCATACACATGAAATAAAAAAATAAAGAAAAAATGTTTAAAAATTTTTTAACCTAAAAGTATACCATTTTCTTCTTACTTGTGAAGCAATAATGCCATTTTGGAGGGATACTAAGAGTACTTTGAGTTCTAGGCAATATGCTTACAATAATTAATGAGAAGTTGAAGTTGGCCCTGTGCCAGAAATCTGAAACAGTGAGAAACAGTCATGTTAAAGGAAGGGCAAGCACCAGAAGGTGCTTTGTTGGATGGTGTGTGTGTGTGTGTGTGTGTGTGTGTGTGTGTGTCTGTGTCTGTCTGTCTGTCTGTCTGTGAAGTCATCAGTGGTCTTACCCAGCTGTAACACTATGAACTGCAATACCAACCTGCCAGGCAAGATGTGTTCACTTATGAAGGAGTGGCATGACTGTTATGGGGGTAACCAACTGCTCTTCAATTTGATTTGCAGCCCACTTCACAAGAGAGAACCTATACCTGTAAATCTGCTTCAAAGCCCATGGAGGAATTTGCAGGCCCTACCGGAGACTTTAATTGTGTTCTTCAGCTAAACTGACATATCATTTAACCACCTTCTAAATACATGTTTATACCCATAGGCAATTATCAGTTTCAGCCTTAAATACAGAAGCTTTATGTCTGCACAAGGTGCTGAGAATAACAGGTAGCTGAGTGATCAGGCTAAACAAGACATTTATATTAAGCCAGGTGTGGTGGCGCACGCCTTTAATCCTAGCACTCGGGAGGCAGAGACAGGCGGATCTTTGTAAGTTCAAGGCCAGCCTGGTCTACAGAGTGAGTTCCAGGATAGCTGGGGCTACAGGGAGACCTTGTCTCGAAAAAGACAAAAAAAAAAAGACATTTATATTATCTTTTTCAAGATTGAGGAAGCATTGAGGAAGAGGAGGTGGAAAGAATACAAGAGCCAGAAGATAAAGAGGTCTGTGAAATGCCATCTTCTGTGTAATACACATTTCTCAAAGACAGTGATTGACTGCACTGGGTCTGCAGAAGAATGGGCCAATCAACGGCTAGGCATGGATGGATAAGGAGCCCAGAGAGCCTTAACCCTTACTGCTGAACTATTTCTGGATGATAAATTCAGGGAAAGGGAGAAGTATTGCTTTCTATTGTGTATATATTGGTGATGCCACCAGATTCCAATGGATAGTCCTAATCTAATAGTCATGCACATGTTTCTTTTCAAACTAAATGAGCCACAAACAAAACAAAAATCATGAATTTGAAAAAGGGACAGGTAGGGAGGAGAAGGCATTGACAGGGATAGGTGGGCGATAAAAGAGTGTGGGGAGAGAGTAACCAGAATACATTATATACAAATATGACATTGTCAAAGAACTAGCTTATTTTATTTTTTGTTTAAAAAATGGCAAGGGCCTCTATACAGAGCTGAATGGATGCTCTTGGACCCATATTTCTCTAGTTAAGGAGCATAGATTTGGAACTCATGAGTAAATGGTCCTTACTTAACCCACAGCTTCTACACAGCTTCTACAGTGTAGGAAACATCTGACATCTGGACTAAAGGACTAGTCTCTGGGCATAGGCTTTAGCTCTAGACTTTCTGCAGACCTCCAAGCACACAATTACATCCCAATATTGTTATAGGAACAGCAATATTTGGGTGCCTGAGAATGTTGACTTTGTCCTCATAGTCCATTCTTATAGCGGTTGAACGGGAGGTTGGTCTTGGAAACCTTCAATGCTTTCTAGAAGTCATGTAGATTCCCACTGCTCTTTCTCCACTTTCAACTAGTTCCAAGTCATTCCTCTACCCATCTGCCCTTGTATTTGCCTTTCCAAATCTTACATGCCAAAAGGCTGTATTGCCACTGGGAAACCCTTTCTGCTCTCTGAACTCCAAGATGAACCACTATGGTACTTGGAGTTTATACCTCCAGTTTAGACCCAATTTTCTAGGTGCTCATGTTGTCTAGTGATATTCTTGATTTTCAGCTATTGGAGAAAAAGATCCTCCCTTCTCCCTTCTCCAGGCTCGGCCCTGGAAGCACTCAGTGTATATTCAATGGAGGCTTGAAGTGTTGCACATTTACCTCAACTCAGGGCTAATAATACTCACAATGTGTCTGGCAGCAAAGACCCCATCAACTATGGCACAGCAGAAAGCTGCAATCACACCAAAGCTTATAAACACGATAGAGGCCACCAGCTGCAGGAAGGAACAAAACAAAAATGTCTGTTATCTTTCCGTTCTCACTGCTTCTGGAGACTAGGTGATCCCCAAGAGACTGTCAGCCAAAGCAGAACTCTAGCCTATCACTGATGGGGATGCATTTTTTTCAGTCATGCAGGATGATTTGGGCATGGGTATAGGCAGGGAGGGAGAAAAGGGGCAACTGAAGCAGATTTTCATATTTTCAGGGAAAGCTAAGAAATTCATTCTGTGAGCACCAAATGAAGAAGAAGCTTGCTGGTATCCAGCATGCTGTCCATGGAGGAATTTGACTGCGTAGCCCTTCCATCCTCAGATTCAGAAAAATGTTGGACCTTGGACATCATGTAATCCAATCTCCTGTTTTACTTTTGTGGAAATGGAAGCACAGTGAGGGGAAATGGTGTGTTCACATTCTCCATCTAATCTATTAATGAACTTGGTACTCACCAACTCCTAGTCCTGTGCTTTCTGCACTCCCTGACTCTGCTACTGGCAGACATAGTGGAAAATGATGGTGACAAGAGTGATTCTTAGGTCCTGCATAGCCCTATATCACCTTCTCATCACTGAAGAAAGAGGGCATTCAACTTACTGACACTTAAGAGTCAGAGGTATTTTACAAGGAATGAAGACTCTCAAATGGATTGATTACGTGTGGCATATAGAGAAGTTTTCTTTTTCTATTTAAAAAATTTTTTGAGACAGGGGCTCGTGTAGCCCAGACTGGCCT
Source organism: Rhizomys pruinosus (assembly GCA_009823505.1). Lineage (NCBI taxonomy): Eukaryota > Metazoa > Chordata > Mammalia > Rodentia > Spalacidae > Rhizomys > Rhizomys pruinosus. Next base: position 126,339 of record VZQC01007605.1, read on the forward strand.
CGAATTCCCTGTGTAGTTAAGGCTGGCCTTGAACTTCTGATCCTACAGTCTCAGCCTCCCAATGGCTGGGCTTACAGGCATGTACCATCATGCCTGGCTAGAAGCTTTTAAATAACAAAATGTTTGCTTGAACCAGATTGACCTATTCATTAATTATGTTAGATAACAAATTTTCCTAAAGTGTGTCTTCTATTGCCAAGACAATGGTGCACCCCAATGTGTGGGAGTATAATTACTTCAGGGTGTCTCCAGAGCCAAGGAAAACTGATACATAAGCCCACTATCTGCCATGGTTTACCCTCACAAATACATGGAATCAGCATTTTTCTTTCTTGAGGTTTTTGGGGAAAAAAGAGGAGGAAATAACATGGCATCAAGCTATTGCCCAGGAAGAAGGAAAAACCCAAAGCCAAAAACACCCTAGGGCTCTCCCACTTCAACAGGCTGAGAGGAAATACTTATCTCCTTTGGGAGTTGTTCAGAAACCTCTCTCCATAAATCTCACTTCACAGCACTGCAGATAATTGGTAAATAATGGATGAATGATGTCATGAAATTGGCAATATTAGCTATGCTATGATCAGCTCTACAATTAAAACTCCCCCATTATTTTGAATAATTTAAGCCCAAAGTGCAAATACAACTGGCAGGGGATGGAGTCCAGGTGAAATGGAAGAAGAAACTATTAGAACTCCCCTGACAGAGATTCCCATATTGCTGGGGGAAAACATATGGTTAGAATTCTGTGTCCCTAGAGCTATTACACTATTTGATTAAACTAGTTGTTAAACAGACCCCATTATCAAAATTTGGATGCCATAGAGAACTGTAGAAGAGGAGTCTAATGAGTCCACCATCTGACCACTCACCAGGCTTCTTGATTTTCAAGTCTATAAAACTGTAATGCACTTGCAATTCAGATTATACCTTCTACCCTTTTCCTCAAGGAAACCTCAAAATTCAACCAGGAAAATACAACAGCTTGTCTTTAGGGGAACCCATTAGGACACTGAACATTTTAAGCCTCGATTTCAGTTAAGTGCTAATCCTTCCTTTCAACTTTACAACACATGGCTTTGAATGATGTATAACAAAGACATTTTAGGTTGACTTTATAATTTCAGTTTGTCTGTATCTCAAGTACATTTATTTCCTTTGCCCTTTTTAGTTTTTGCTTTGTTTTAGTTTTGCTTTGAAACAAGGTTTCATGTAGCCCAGGCTGGCCTTGAACTCAGTAAGTAATAGAAAATCTTTAGCTCTGGATCCTCCACCTCCTGAGTGCTGGCTTTAGAGGCAAGCACCACCATGCCCAGCTTACATTTGGTTTGGTTTGGTTTTTTACATTTGTTTTCTTAATCAGAGTCTTTTGGATTTTAATCTCCTAAAAGGTAATAAAAAAGCAATCTTTGTGAAAACTTTTCCAAAAGATTACATATCTGAACAGAAGATGTGAAAGTTACTAATAACTCAGGGCTGGAGTAATGGATATCATAGAAATACAAGCATTCTAGGCAAGGACAACAGCCTGACTGGACAAGCTGAAATACTCCTTTGAAAATTAAGAAAGCTTAAAAAGACTGGGTGCGTCCATGAGGGAACACTGGGCAAGATGCAAACCAGTCCCAGACTGAAACAAATTCTCTAGAGGCTTAGGAGAAAAGGTGAAGCAATAGTTGTTGTTTTTTTGTGGCCAAATTTGCACAAGCTTAAGAAATGTGTTCCTTATCTACATGAGCAGTAAGCTTTCTAGAGAGATGAAAACTTACCATCTGCCGTTTGTTCTCAATAAGATTTGATCCAATGATTCCAAGGAATGATCCAAAGCCAAGCTGTAAGGCAACACAGCATACATTTAGGAAAACAATCAGCCTGATCACACAGTCATCCCAGCTCCTGACCACAATATAGGATTGTAGAAAAGAACTGAGTATATATGTCAAACCCACGTGTAGTTTCTTACACAAGTACAGTGTGTACAGTGAAAGCATATTCTCCCGTTATTTGCTAGTTGCTCATATCAAAAAAGACACTCATGTGCCCCCAAAGAAAAAGTAAAGGTCAGCCATAGTTTTTTAAAGCCTGCCTCTTTCAATTTTCGTACCCATTACTTAGCATGTGACTGGTGAGTCAGTAAGAGACATATAATGGTGAAAAGCACACATTATCTTGTGATCTTTATTCATTTTTGAAAGGGACCTTCCACTCTGAAGCATGGTTTATAGAATATGGGTTTGCAAAGGCATTTTTTGATGCATCAGGCATACTAATCAGACTCAGGAAGTACTTTAGAAATCAGCAAGCACCTTAACCTGCACTAAAAAAAAGAAGGAAAGAAAAAGAACTTTTTTTGAAAGCCTATATTTGTGGTTGACCCGCTGCAATTTATGTTAGTACTTATTCACCTCTTTCCATCTCTGCTTCATTTATGGACAGAAAGCATTCATTAAAGGGTGAACAGAAATGGCAGTGTAAAACCCTGAAAAACCATTTCCCTGTCTAAGTGGCTGGGATTACGGCTCAGTATAGAAGATCCCACTGCCCCCTCAGCTCTGCCATTAGTGGACTACTGAGTATGCTGGTCTCAGCTGAAAATGATCACTAACTGATAGCTATTGATGGAGATGAAAATGGAAGAAGTAAAAAGCGGTGAGAATGGACCAATAAATCTTAACAAGTGTTCAGTGATATAGTTAGATTTCTCTTTAGCCTCAGTAATAGCCTCAGTTTGCACCTACAGCATTACCTTGGCTTACAGGGCTGTCTACTTCAATCTCAGACTCCCAAGCTTTATACCCAGGCTGGAAAATCAAATGAACAGAAGGAATGGGTTTGGTGAGACTGTGTAGGGGAACTGACTGGTGACCTCTGGATCCCAAGAATGAAAGAGACTGAAAGGAAGCAAAAGTTCCTTCTGAAGAGCTACTCACCAGCAGTCATTCTTGGAAAACAGAAGCTGAACTATATAAGTAGATAACCTGTCCTGCCCCAAGACAACTGAGGTGATCTTCATGCAACAGGTGATCCATGCCTTTCCCTCATCTGTCTCATTTCAACTACAAATAAAATGTGTTCCCACAAGTATACTGATTAAAACATAGTCATCACATTAGCTTGGGTTGAAATTTCAGATTTTCCACCACTGTCTGAGACCTAGAACTAATGACTCATCTTTCCCGTCTGTAAAACACGAGGGAACACAGTAATGTCCCCTTTGTAAGAATTAAGGAAAGTAATACATTCAAGGAACTTTGCATAGCACCTAATAAATATATAGTAAGTACTGACCAAATATTGTTTTGTTCTAGAGATTATTATTGCAATTCTATTTATTTTTACTTTATGTGTATGTTTTACCTGTGTGTTTATAGGTGCACCCATGTGTGTAATGCCCATGAAGGCTAAAAGAGGGCATCAGATTCCCTGAAACTGGAGTTAAGGATGGTTGTTAGCCTCTATGTTGGTGCTGTGATCAGAAAACTCAGGTCCTCTGCAAGAGCTGCCAGTGCTCTAAACTGCTAAGGCAACTCTCCAGTCCAAAATTATTATTACTATTTGTAAAGACTTCTAACTTTTTAAAATGTTGTTACATTCTTAATATATTATTTGTGTGTGTGTGAGAGAGAGAGAGAGAGAGAGAGAGAGAGAGAGAGAGAGAATGTGTGGGGGTACAAGAGTGCTACTGTGTGGGAGTGGAAGTCAAGGACAACTTACAGGAGTCTGTTCTCTCCTACCACTTGGATTCCTGGTATTGATCTCAGGTCACTGGGCTTGGTGGCAGGCACTTTACCTTAGTAAGCCATTTCACTGACCTGAAAGACATTTAACTTTTGAGCCATTCTAACCTGATTTGAACTGGAAAATCTTATCACTGTTTTTTCATAAGAAAGTTTCCATGTTTCGTCTTATCTCCTCCTCTAATATGTTCCATAGCTTTTTTTTTTTTTTTTTGGTCTTTTTGAGCCAGGGTATCCCTATAGCTCCGACTGTCCTGGAACTCCCTAGTAGACCAGGCTGGCCTTGAACCCACAGACATCTGCCTGCCTCTGCCTCCCAAGTACTAGGATTAAAGGCATGTGCCACCATGCCTGGCAATAGCTTTATTTTTAGGGAGGAATTCTATGAATTATATGTGTTTGTGGCATTCTGAGCCACTTGTGGAGATGACAGAAAGAAATTTAGATCCAACTTCTTACTGAGGAAGTAAGTCCTTTAACCAAATAGTCCTCAATTCCAGCAGACACTTATAACATGCCTCCAGAACTCCAACAACAATCCTTTCCTTAAAACAGTGTAATGGACAATGTTGTCAGTTTGACAGGATTTAGAATCGCCATGAAAACCTTTGGAGGCTGGAGAGATGGCCTAGCAGTTAAGAGCACCGACTGCTCTTGCAGAGGACCCAGGTTCAATCCTCAGCACCTACATGGCAGCTGAGAACCGTCTTTAACTCCAGTTCCAGGGGAATCCGATGCCCTCTTCTGACCTCTGCAGCATTGCACGACACGGGTGCACAGACCTACATGCAGACAGTACATTCATACCATACAAAATAAAATAAAATATAATATTTAAAAAAAAAGAAAAGAAAAAAAAAAGAAAAATAACACCTTTTGGTATGTCTGTGTGGCTGCTTCCACAAAGGTTTAACTGAGTAGGAAAGACCAATTCTGAATGTGGACAGCACTATTTTACAGGCTGAAGTCCCAGACTGCATAAAGGGAAAATGCACTAAGGCATGAACGTTCATCCCCCTCAGCATCCTGACTGTGAACACAATGTGACCAGCTGCCTCCTACTCCTGCTGCCATACCTTTGCTGACATGATGGACCACATCCCCTGGAACTGTAAGTCAAAATGACTCCTTCCTTCCTTAACTTACTTTTGTCAAGTATTTTGCCACACCAAAGAAACAAATAACTAATATACATTGAAAACAGAGACACTGGCTACTTCTGACCTTCTCAAATGACTCTCTAATGATTTGACCAGAAGAGAAGAAGAGACAGATGAAACGCTTGGAGAACTGACTGGAAAGACAAGACACTCCAGAACTGGAAATCCAGGGCCAACCTATTACTTCAGCTCTCCCATCCCATCTCAATGAAGCCAAATGCATTCCAAGCCATTTAGTTATGTAAAAATCAATGAAAAGTTTATGTCAAATGTATATAGAGACCTGACCCTTGTCCCTCAAGAGCTCACAGTCTAGTGAGAGGGATGGACTGTAACGTAAGGACCACAGGCGATACAAAACAAAGTGCTATGCGAACAAAGAGTAACTCATTCTGTGTGGCCTTGGGCCAGTCCTTTAACCACTCTGTACTTCAGCTTTCTCATCTAGAACATGGTAATTATGGGGCAGGCAATAAACTTGATGGTAAGCTTGATGACTAAGTTCAATCCCCAGAACCTATATCATAGAAAGAGAGCACTATCTCCTGCAAGTTCTCTGACTTCCACAGATGCACTGCAGCATACGTGCTCACACCCCTTTCAAATAAAAATAAGTAAATGAAGTTGGAGAACATTTTAGAAATAGGAACTATGATAGTAATGTGAATATCCAATGAGATAAAGTCTGTAGTGTGACTTGCATGAGGTAGGGTGCTGAATACAAGGTAGATCTAAGTTTCCATGGAAGGGGAAGCATTTTGTATGGACTAATAGGCTAGGGACCTCGGCAAGCAAGAAACTGACATCTATTGCATGATGGATAAAATGATTCACTCACCTAGGTGATACATGGATAAACTCAGCAGTATTGCTAAAATACCTTCCATTTGAAGCACTTTACATTAAAGATGTACTTGTCCCCCACCTTCTCCAACTTTGATGACAGGATGCATATGGAGTTTGGTGGTGTTACTATCATTCGCATTTGACAGAAGAGAAAGTAAAAGCCTAGAGAATTGTAAAAACTCATCTCTCTTGCAGGACATTAATGGCAAAGTCAGGACTAGCCCTCAGATTATTAACAAGAGTCATGCCTTGTTGCCTTAGTGGCCAGTGTTAATAGAATAGTCTCTTTCAAGTAAGAACGGCTTATTGCTGCCCCCTAGGGAATGCAGTGTGCAAGGGTGGAATGAGAAGTCCTATTTGACAAAGATTTCAGGGGTGAAAAGGGGGAGCCAAGAGTTTTCTGAAAATGGGCAGCTATTTCTTTTTTTTCATTTTTATTGAAGTTTTGTGTATTTCATACAACCTTTCTTGATCAAATTTAGACTAAATTCCCCTGCCTTGCCCCCTCCCCATCAGAGTTCATGCATTTGGGCAGCTATTTCTAATAAAGTACTTGCTTCTGGGTCTGGAGAGATAGCCTAGCAGTTAAGAGCGCTGACTGCTCTTGCAGAGGACCTGGGTTCAATCCCCAGCACCCACATGGCGGCTGAAAACCGTCTGTAACTCCAATTCCAGGAGAACTCCAGTTCCAGGAATCCGAGACCCTCTTCTGACCTCCACGGCATTGCACGACACGGGTGCACAAACCTACATGCAGACAGTACATTCATACACATACAAAAATAAATTAAAAAATTAAAAAAAAATAAAGTACTTGCTCCCAAGAATTCCAAAATGTAAGCCGCACTATAGTTTCTGATGAAGAGCTTCATGGAATCAGGGAATGTGCAGACCTTTGGACTTACATAGTGATCTCCCACTATCCGAACAAATAACCAGTTAGCTTTCTTTGTGTTTTGGTCACCCTCTGTTCAATAAAAAGAGACAAATGACTAGAAATGAGAGTCAGATTAAAGGGGTTGTGTGTGGGTCTTTTAATTTTAGAGATAGCGTCTCATTTTGTAACCTAGATTGCTTCAAACTCATGTCATTCCTCCTGCCTCAGGCTACCTGGTGCTGCGATTACAGGAATGGGCTATCACACCCCGCAGAGCTCTTTGGGGACCTATAAGCTGTTCCTACTTCCATCTACACACCCCAGACACCTAAGATTGAGGCTCAGAAGTATTAGTTGTTCAGTGAATATTAACTTGGCATCTACTCTGTGTTTGATCGGTGATTTGGAGGTCAAGAGTTGAGGCAGAATGCAAATGCTAAGAACAATGTGATATAGCTAGCCTCAAGGAACCCATGCTACAATTAGGAGACTAATTGTAAAACCCCTTTCCAAAATACTGAAATCCACTAATCTCTTAAAACTAAGAGGGTTTTCTAATACTAGGTTGGTATCTTGACCTTGAACTTTATCATCTTTACCCACTACATATAAAAATTCTTATTTTATGGGGCTGGAGAGATGGCCTAACGGTTAAGAGCGCCGACCGCTCTTACAGAGGACCCGGGTTCGATCCCCAGCACCCACATGGCGGCTGAGAACAGTCTGAAGCTCCAATTCCAGGAGAACTCCAGTTCCAGGGGAATCCGAGACCCTCTTCTGAACTCCGCGGCGTTGCACGACACGGGTGCACAGACTTGCATGCAGACAGTGCATTCACACACATACAGAAATAAATAAAATTAATTAAAAAATTATTATTTTATGATAGAAATGTGAAGGAACTTGATTACAGTTTTTTTTTTTTTTCTGAAAGCCCTTATTGGAATGTTAGCAGATATATCACTATAATTTTTTCTCTAAAATGAAAGTCTAAATTCTGACATATATCTGGCCCAAGGGTTCAGATAAGGGATTGTAGACCTGAATTAATAAAGGTAAATGAAAATTTAGTCTAACAGAGAACACAAAGAAAGATATTAATCTTTTCTAGGAACCACGAGTAGGAGAAATTTAGAGAAGAACATTCAAAAATAAGAGATAACACTGCGAACCCCCATAGATGGTAATTGTTCCTGTTGTGTCTAGACAGAATGGAATAGAGAATTTAGAGAAACAACAGATAGCGTATTTCGGAAACAGTGTGAGAGTACCAAGGCAAAAAAGCCCAAATTATATAAAAACAATCTTGGACAAACAAAAGTAAGGGAAGGGTATGCTGAAGGTTTCTTCAGAGAGCTTTGAATGGCATGTTAAGGGAAAGAAGGAAAACAATAGAGGTTAAAACCTCATAGTATTACAGAAGTTATGTCCATCATGTCATGATTCAAATCTCATCCTTAAAATGACTTTAATAAGCTGCAAATTCACATTTTAGAAAGAGGAAATATCTCTATTTAATTTACAGTAAACCAAAAACTTAACTGTCTAGATCTCTTGAAGTTTCCTAAGCAAGTGTATTAAGAAAAACATCATTGATGATGGCTCAGCTGTTAAGAACACTAGCTGTTCTTTTGGAGGACCCAGATTCAGTTCCCAGAGTCCATTTACAAACAGCCATAACTCCAGTTCCAGGGGATCCAACGCCCTCTTCTGACCTCCATGGGCATTGCATGCATGTGTTGCACTTACATATATGCAGGTAAAACATTCTTACACATAAAATAATGAACTATACACTACAAAATTAAAAGCACTGTTGGACTCCACATGTCCTTAACTGTTTTTTACATAGGCTTTACATGTGCAGTTAAAGCTACATCAGCTCTGGGAGGTTGCTGGACTATGGACGTCTACCTGTTGTCCCTGTCTCCTAGTATCCTACTGTCATGCTATGTGGTTTTCAGTCAACTGGTCCTCTCCAGGAAATGGAGCAGAAATTCTTGGGTTACCCCCTGAAAGAAAACACAGAGCTCTACCAGTACAATAGCTGAGGAGAGAATGCCGGAATGAAAGGAGTGTCCCACTGATCAGGGGACCAACTCCATCTTGTAAGTTGCTTGGGACACACATTTAGAAGCCTCATTCTCCAGGGAAGAGGAGATTTAGAGGAAAGGGACAACTTTTCTCACAGGCTTTTTCCAGCTTGGTTCAACAAACAAGGCTCTTGGAACTTTTAGGACTTCAAAGTAGAAAGCTCATCAGAACTCTTCTAAAATAGACTATACTTCAAATATTCAAGGACAGTGAAAACCTTAAGCTAGTTTGTCTTTATCAGATATATTTTTTAACCTTACATTTCAGCCTGTACAGGTTACCATGTCTTTAAAGATGTGTGTGCTTATGTGTCTTAGAATGATGGCACGACATTGTACAGCTCAGATGGAGTAGATAACATGCTATTATAATATGCCTCACCTCACATTAAATACCTCACTGTATTTTAAATGCCAGAGGTCTCAGTAATTAAATGAAATGTATGTCAAATCTTCTTTTAATCTAATGTCTTCTACATAATTTATCTGTTTTGAACATTCAAATTCTCATCTATTGTTAACATATTTAATCCGTGTCAAAAATAGCTGCACTCCCAATAACCTGAAATGTTTTCACAGATCCACACAATGGTAATTTATATTCAAAGTGGCCAATTTGCCAGATAAGAATCTTAAAATGCCACATTGTGCTCCTTCTGATTTTACTGCTAAGTGTATTTTATTGTGTTTTAGTTCTCCACTTAGCTGCCGGTCCACCTAAATTAGACTTCCCTGGGGTGCTTAGTAAAACGTAGATTTAACATGTATTACCTTTTCAGTCAAAGATTAACTCATGAAAAGAAAATTCGAAATCATAGGGCCAAATCAGAATCTTTGTGACATAGGGAGCACAGATTTGCATTTTCACAGGTTGTCCACATCATTCTTACTTTTATCTGGGTGGAAAAAACACTAGCTTAGGAGGTAAGCCCCTAATAACCAAACTATTCAATTAGCGAAAGCACTCTATTCCCAGACAAATCTGGAATCTCAGGCATTTACTGTTGTAGAGGTAGGATTCCTAATTGTTTTTGCTATAACACGATCTGACCTATAAACTTAAATGGATTTTTCTACTTTTCAATTTGCTATCTTCTCCTCTTCATTTTCTATAATTAAAACTCATTTTAAAGAATCCATCTACAGGAATTCAGATAGCAAACTTGCAAAGGTTTAACGAGTGTGTGTGTGTGTGTGTGTGTGTGTGTGTGTGTGTGTGTGTGTAGGGGGACACACTGTCCTCTCAGGATGGATCTCCTATTAAAAAAACTCTGTTCATTTTTAATAAAACAGACACAGAAAGAGAGAGGGAGAGAGAGAGAAAGAGAGAGAGAGAGAGAGAGAGAGAGAGTGCATGCACCTGAGAAATGTCCCCATTGCTTCAAAGTCTAGTGCTAGCTGAATATAGGTGAATATCAAGTGCTTGAAAAACAACAACCCTGCACCCTTATTCCTTTGTTAATGTATTCCAACTTAGCTTCCCACAGTCAGAGATTCTCTACAGAGAGGGTTCATAGCCACTATTCATGAATAGGAATTTGTATTCTTGAATAATATGGAAAATACTCTTCCCTTACCCACAGAGACTCTGGATCTTGGCTTGAGCATTTGCTCTTCAGTTGAAAGTATTTTACTAATGCAGCTACCTGAAGCACACAGTCATACAGACCTTATAAATTGCTTTCTAAGCCACCAAAAAGGTCTTACCCTCTCCTTTCTTCCCCTTCTCTTTGCTTGCTTTTAAAAATAAATCCCAATTTTGCTGATGACTGGATTTCTTGCCTCACCACAGGAAGTGGACTGGGTGAATTCTCACATCACATATTTAACAGAGGGCACTGGGCACCAACTGGTGTCTATGGGGCACCCACCCTCAGCTGGGGGAGCCTTGCCTTCATCTTGAAGGTGGAGGAGATGCAGATAATAAAACTCCTCCCTGTTCTCTAGCAATTATAATGCAGAAATCATTTAATTGATATTAAAATCTGATTCAACCTCTAAAGTTAGGATTTTTAGTTCAACAGCAGTATCCATAGACCTAAATGAGGGATTTTTAAAATTTTGTTTTGGGTTAGCTTTAGTTTTGTTTTGACATAGAGTCCCATTATATTATCAAGGTACTAAATGATATTATTTTATATGACAGATTCCACTGTTGACAAAATGGATTGCATGTGCTGCAGGGGAGGGTAAACAATCTATTGGGATATGAAAAGAAATCATTAGAACTCTTAACTCTTATTTATTGTTTAAAATAAGAAAATAATAAATTATTACTAATATTCAGTACATGGACTATGACTGGCATTGCTATATCAATGTCACTGTCAAAGCCATCCTCTGGGAATATAGCATGTTTCATGCAGCAGAGGGTGATGCTAGGATAGTTCAGGTATACCCAGATTATATTACACAGTATTAATCAAATTAATATGAGTAAAATAGACAAGAAGTTTGGAACTCTTATTAAGAAATTACAAATGATTAAGGAAATGCAAATGAAAACCACTTTAAGATATCATCTTACTCCAATAAGACTGGCTAGGATCAAGAAAACAAATGATACCAAGTGCTGGAGAGGTTGTGGGGAAAGGGGAACACTCATCCACTGCTGGTGGGAATGTAAACTTGTACAGCCACTATGGAAAGCAGTGTGGAGAACCCTTGGAAGACTTGGAATGAAATGGCCACCCGACCCAGCCATACCATCCTGGGCATGTAGCCTCAGGACTTACGCCACCACAGAGAGATTACATGCACAGCCATGTTTTTATTTCAGCTCTCCTTCACAATAGCAAGGAGGCTGGAACCAACCTAAAATGCCCCTCAACTGACGAGCGTAGTGGTGCTAGGAGGATGAGGGGAAAGAAAATGTTGTGGTTGGTTTGGGCCGGTTTACATCTAACACAATGGAATTCTATTGCAGCAGTTTAATTCTATTGCAGCAGTTTAAAAGAAACAGAAGACGCACATCATGAAGCTTTCGAGGAAAATGGCTGGAGCTAGAGGAATTCATGCGGTGAGGTGAAATAACACAAGTCCCAGAAAACAACAAACAGAGGCAATGGTTCAAACTCATTGTGGATGTAGGGCCATTACCAGTTGTAGTATGTTCTTGTGTAGGAGCCCCCTCGAAGCTTTTGTTACAAACAATGGGCCATTTATGCATTTTTTGGAAACAAACAACAACAGAAATACTGATGTCAAAAACTAACTGAAACGATGAAACTTCTGCTCAAAACAGTTCAACTCCCATGGAAAATATTGATAGAAAGACTAAAAAAAAAAAAAAAAAAAAGAAATTACAAATGGAAGTTGACCCTAATAATAGAAACACAAGTGAGCAATAAGAAAATAGTAGATACTTCTACCTCCCAGAAATGTTTTTTTGTCAGCCATATTGTAAGAGTCAATTTTATTTATTTATTTTTTTGTCTTTTAGAGACAGGGTCTCCCTGTACTCCAAGCTGGCCTGGAACTCTCTATGTAGACTAAGCTGGCCTTGAACTCACAGAGATCCACCTGCCTCTGCCTCCCAAGTGCTGGGATTAAAGGTATGTACCACCATGCCTGGTGAGTCAATTGCAATTTTTTTAAAGAACCAATAGCTCTGGTAACAGACCATACACAAATATCTGCAAATATCTCATGGGCCATTTGAAATAAGGATTTATAAACATTATCATTAATGACAAACTTCAGAGTAAATGCATGTCATCCTGTAATATTTTAGTGTTTGTATAAAAAGATATTAAAATTCATTTTCATTAAACGTTTGAATTTCCATTTTACATACATTTTATGAATGTGTGTAATTTCTAAATTAATAAATATGCACATATTAAAATGTCTTCTACACCTTTTCTAATAGGGCCGCCTTATAAATCAGGGAGTGCTGTTGACCATATTATGTCCAGCTGCCGGTGTCCTCAGGTTCCAGGGAAAATCAGGTGGCCTCTCTCACAGGTAGGAAAACAAATGTTGAGAGAATGGAAATTAGCTAAGACTAACACTGTTGGTAAGGAGCATCCCCCAAACCGGAAAACCAAAGTCCCAGAGAATAAGAGTACTATTAAGAGACCTAGTTAAGGAAGACACTGGGACTCTTCTGAGTCCAGGTAAGTCCAGGGTTTTTCCTAAGAAATTCAAAGAGGAACTCAAAGCAAACACTAGAAACTCAAAGAGAATGGAAAATCCATCACAGTACAATCACAATCTCTGTAGGCAGCAAGCTACGTAGACCAACCTATGCTTCCTATACTTACAATAACTCCTGGGTAATAACCTCCCACAGTCACATTCTGGGTCCTGGTGGTTGCAGCGAGGCCCACAGTGAGAATTAACACGGATACAATAAGCAAAGTCACAGTGACATAGATGGAGTTTCGCTTCCTCCGATTGAAGGCTCCTGTAAGAATAGAGAGAAATTGAAATTGCTCATTTCAACTGGGAAAGGGGGAGACTTAAAGAGAAAATTTACTAGTAAGGCTTTTCTTTCCTCCTCCTACTGGTAATGGGGTATCTCTAGGGAGTGAAATTATGGTGAAAGGAATAGAGCTCTCTGTTTTGCAGTCATCAGGTGCCACTTTTCTAATAAAAATATGCTTCCTCTTTGAAAATAAACAGCAGAAGAAAACTCATCAGTTATATAACAGCAAAACAAATTTTGTGCTTTTGACATTCTATAAAAGATGTGTCATATCTATTTAATAGAGGGGGTTTAGGCCAAATTATAAAGGGATATGATGAATAGGAAGTGTATGTGTGAGGGTATTAAATGAAAACATTCTAAAGCCACTAGGTAACTAAGAAAGGTTTTTCTCAGTAGCTACAGATATGAAATTTCATTTTCAGTGTAAATATCAGAACGGAGCCGGGTATTGGGATTTCTTTTTTCATTTATTTCTGACATTTGCCACCTCATGTATAAACTTTAAAATGGTGTGTTGGTAATATTTGTCACATAAAAAATATGGGTAATAGTGTAAATGTTTGAAGGCTATTAGTCCATAAAGGTATGTATCAGGGGAAGTAGATGGGAAGGATTATAACTTAGACATAAATTTACCTTTATGTGCTGGTGATACAAATACAAATACAAGAAACTCATTCTCCTGCCCAGAACTTATAAGACATCATAACACAAACCAGCATTTTTTTTCCAAAGCCAGGATTATTAAGCCTGATAGAAAAATGGTACCTAGGCTCACTTTTCAATATATTTTTTTAAAGGAACCAAGCACTGCTGCACACTCTATGGGCATTTCTCTGGCACAAGGAGGGGGTCCTCAACAGTTACCATGGAAGAGTTACCACCTAGGAGTTCTCAAAAAAAAAAAAAAATATATATATATATATTATATAAAGCTAGGTGTGGTGATAGATGCTCTTAACCCCAGCACTTGGGAGGCAGAAGCAGGTGGATTTCTGTGAGTTCAAGGCCAGCCTGGTTTACATAGTGAGCTCAAGGCCAGCCGAGGTTACAGGGAGATGCTTGTCTCAAAAAAAAAAAAAACAAAAAAAAAAAAAAAAAAAAAATCTATAAAAAAAAATTTTTTTTTTCTATAATATATATATATATATATATATATAATGGGCAATCTAGGAGGGTCCACTTCTCTTTAGTCGTAAAGGTAATAAGAATTGAACATGAGAAGATGTGAAGCAGCAACGAGGGACCTTATGGGATGGGGTTGCCACCCGCGTGGTTTAAATATCATTTATAGCCCCAAAGATATTCCTTTCGTTCTATCTGTTCATAAGACCCAGTATTTTTTTTTTTAAGGACCCAGTCCATTTGGGAGAGACCACCTCACTACAACCCTCAGGAAAGCTTGTAGGTGGAGGAGGAGAGGGGAGATGAGAGGGAAGATGCTGGGAGGAGAGGGAGGGAGGGAGGGGGGAAGAAAACAACAGGAAAAGGGAAGAAAAAAAACGAAGGAGGACCATAGAGGGAGAGAAGAAAACCAGTGGAGAAACCCAGGAAGCTTGGTGGAGGTGAGAACTTTTGGGAAAGGGAATGTGGCTGGCCTTGCAGCTCCCTGTAGATATTCCCTCCCATAGGGAAGAAAAGTGCCACCCCGAGTGAGTTAGACCCACCGTCCATCTTGTCTTCCCCAGTGTGATCTCTGCTGAGGGCTCTGAGGGAGGGTGGGGAGGGGGGGAGTGGGCGCTGTGTGGCGGTGGGTATCCCCTGACGAGATTCTCATTCTCGAACGTAAGGGAAGAGACTCATAGTACAAGTCGAATACAATACTATTCTAAGACTATTTTACTTCGAAATCTAGAAGTGGTTTGAGCGGGTCCAGGCTTCTGCCCCATAAAGCTCCATTCTCACCCTGGGAGGAAAGGTAGAGAAAGCTGGAAATAAATTCCTGCAGTGATGTGATTGAGTGAAACAAGGAGCCCAGCCAGCCGGGGGGGGGCGGTGGACTGAAAAAAAAAAAACAAAAAAAAAAAAACGCGGGTCCTAGACACTGGACACCACTGCCTTTGTAAGAGATTAGTTATGTATAAGAGATAGTTATTGCAGGTGCAAATGACAACCGGATTGATGGTAAACCAAAGGCTTGAAATTTGGGCTGCCTGGTTCTGAGATGGAACTAGAAATGGGGTGGCTCTAGGATTTATTTCTTCTTTTTTTTTTATTTTATTTCTTGTCGTGTCTAATGAATGTCTATTGTCTCATGCAGGTCTGTGCACCCGTGTCGTGCAATGCCGCGGAGGTCAGAAGAGGGTGTCGGATTCCCCTGGAACTGGAGTTCTCCTGGAATTGGAGTTACAGACGGTTCTTAGCCGCCATGTGGGTGCTGGGGATCGAACCCGGGTCCTCTGCAAGAGCGTCGGTGCTCTTAACCGCTAGGCTATCTCTCCAGCCCGATTTATTTCTTCTGTATACCTGCTGTTCTGTTATCCTTCCTGTTGATTTCAGAAGCACCCAAAGGAGCTTCTAAATAGGGTTCCTAAATCCATTTCATGATAGTGAGTCTTCAAGTGCTTGAACTGTGGGGCTCTGACATAAATTTTCCAATACAGCCTCCCATTCCCCTTTCTTTTTTCCCTTCTGTCACTTTCATATGATACCTAGCCCTTCCCTGTCTCCACATGCACCAAAGATATGTTACACAGAGCACTGTAACCTCAGAGACTAAATTGGAGGGGCGTGAATGTCTGCGTGGTCTTTTCTAATTTGTTGTTTCATTGGCCTGCTCATTCCTACCAACTGACCTTTAATCTTATCCACAGCTCTTCAGTCTTCTTTGCAAATATCACTGTAACTCTTAAAAGCACAGAAGCCAGGTCAGAAAAGTGACTCAGCAAACCACATGGTGTTATTTAGAAACCTGAATTGAAAGTTCAGTCAGGTGAAAAATCCAAAGATCCTTGCTTCCAAATACAATTTGTTTGGGATAAACTTGCTGAAACTCTTAGCCTTAGATTGAATATCTATTCTCTGTCTTATGCTCTTTCTGTTAGCCCTTATTTTATAAGGCCCATAATTACATAAAATAAAATTATTTTAATTGCACTTGGGGAATTAACTATTTTAAGATTCTTTTGAAATGAAGAAACACCCCTCAATTTGTTTGTAGATTCAGTTTGACTTAATAAGGTCCATCTCTACCTGGAGCAAGGCATACCTGTGAGTGCTCGGAAGGTGTGGCCAGGGATCCCAAAAGGCAGACTATTGTATGTGCTTAAGCCCTGGGGGCTAGTTTATTTTAGAAAGGGGAAGAACCTAAATGGGTAAAATTTGGGGCTTCCCTTACACCCCCTATAAACAAAGGGCCTCTTATTTACATTTTGTTTAATAAATTAACATATAAAAAACTCTTGAGCTACTTAAAATAGCTATAAGGACTATGCCTTTTGCTTTGTCTGATAGCCAGTAAATAGGTAGTTGTTGAATAAACAAGGTGCAACATCTCCCAATTGTTTCTCTTCTAGTGAAAAGGGCTGTGGTAGGAGTTGTGTGACTCAATTTGACTATGCTCATAGAATTAACATCTTCAAATAGGGTACAACTGAGGGCTCCCCAGAATTGAAAGCCTTCTGTCCAACTGGTGTCACAAGCACTATAATCCTCATTATCCAGTTTACCTGGGGCCAAGCATATTTTTGTTTAAGCAAACACTGCTGCAACCAACAGCGGTGACTCTGAAATCTCACTGTCATTGCCTGCCTCCCCCCACTCCCAGCAGCCTCCCTGCAGAACTACTGCAGCAGTCCCTCTCTGCAGTGCCCCACCTCCACCCCAGAACCCTGAAGACCATGATGCTCAGCTCCAGGGGCACCCAATTATTTTCGATCTTCACCCTTCCAGAGAAGATGAGCTTCCCCCCTCTAAGCAAAGCCCCCATCTGCATTTCAATCTGAATTTGATGCCTCTTGCTTAAAACTTCCTCCAAGTTTGCCTTAATCAGGCTCAGCCTACTCTAATCACTCATTAGTTCAATCTCTAATGCCGTAGACATCTTTCTCAATAAATATATAATTTGTAACTGCGGATCTGTTTCCCAATCCATATGATGTCCACCAGTTCCAGGACTGTGTATGACAGGAGCCAAGGTTTGGGTTACTATAAGATAGGATGTTGTCTCTACACATTTTGGTTTTAACTTGTGCATGTTCCTAAAGGAAGTCTTATAATCATTATTGGGGTAAACCAAAGATGAAGGCTCAAGATCTTCTTCTGGACACTGTGGTGTTGATGACTGGATAATTCGCCGTCTTGACTATTTGAATGGATCAGGAATTGCTTACCTGAATCACCTTTGCCTGCAGAGTGGATTCCAGGAAGTCCCAGCCTTGAGCATCCCTGGAAACCAGTGGCCGCCAGCACAAGGGCCTTGATGCTCTGCAGGTCTCTCAAACACTTACCTAAAGACACTGAAACTCACTAACTTCACTTCTTAATCAATTCTTTTAGAGATATCCAAGGTGACCCAGTAGATTACAAATGTGTTCTTGGAGTTGGAAAGAATGCCCTGCTGTAGTAGAGGTGCATTAGCACCCGAGGGCGCTATTGTCAAATTGGAGAAGGGGGTTGCTGGGAGAAGGTGGAAGGGGGCAGGAATCAAATTACCATCTTCATAATTGCCAAATGCGTGTTCCCTTCCAAGCCTTGGACTAACAGCTCACCACGAGGCAGCCAGCAAAAGTAGTGCAGGGACCTTTGTGCAGTGTATGTATGTTAAATTTTGTTTGGCTGCGGTCGTGTCTTGCCTGTGAAGGGAATCCCCTCAGAAATTATGTACATGGAGGTTGAAACACTAACCCACCCATCCACTCCCCCCTCCCTGAAGCACAAGAAGGGGGCTTTGCCAGAGCTTCGTTAAGTGGGAGTAGCTTCTAAGTATCCTGGACTAGGCACTGATTCAGGCCTGGGCTGTGCAGGATCCGTGCCAGGGAATTCCAGGGAGACTCCCCTGTCCTCACTGTGGAAACCCAGGGTTATTACTCTACTCAGGAATCTGCTAGTGGCTTTGGCCTGTGGATTTTTACCAAAGCATAATGTGTGGTGATGGCACCATGTCTATGTAAGATCTCTGACTCTCTTCCTGCAGTGCCTCCAGAGCCCACACAGCTTCTTGTTGTGCAGACCCTTGGAAGAACGCAAGACAAACTGAGGGCTCCTTGGGGGTACAAGTAAGAACACTCTTCTTCTTCTTCTGCAACCCACCCAGCAAAGCGGTGTCAAGTAGCAACCCTCTGATCTCTGGACTTCCAATCTGCCCACTCCCTGCAGCCATATGGCTCAGGGTGGAAAAGCTTGGTTTGCAGGTGGTTGTCATAGGCAAACAACTGGAACCCTCGCCCGCCCTCTTCCATCCAGCTCTTTCTTGCAGTACCTTGTCAAGAGGAGCCTGGGCCATGTTGGCGCCACAGCTGGCCAAGGTAAGGAGTGCATTCAGCATTCAGAGTGTGTGTGTGTGGGTGTCTGTGTGTGTTTGTGTGTTGGTGTCTGTGTGTCTGTGTGTGGAGAAAGAGACAGAGGGAGAGGGAGAGGGAGAGACAGAATAGAGGAGAGAGGGGGGAGGGCTGAGGGGGAGGGGGTAAGGGAGCATCTGGTACTGGCGGGCTGTGGATTTGGACCCCAGTCCTTGGCCTCATTTGTAGCCGGTTCCGAATAACTACGACCTTAAAAATGACTGAAAATAAATATATTTCCACCGTGTAGGTGATAACACGTTCAGGGTCCCCTTCCTTGAACGAAATTTGTTGAGACTGAGTCTTTTACAGGCAGCAGGGAGCGCTCACAGGGGATTCAATCTTCTCCCCGCCCCCTCCTTGTAGATGTTCCAGCAAATTCGTCGGAGAAGACCTGAGCAATCTGGATGGTATAAATTCAGGACAGAGGAGTTTTGCAGAATACAAAGTATGATAGAAAAAGCGAATTGGATTTGGATAAAGTGTATCCAAGGCAAATTTTGAGAATCGGTGGGATCATAGTTCAATAATCCCGTCTTGCTTTCTTGGACTCCAATTTAATTTTTCCTTCCAGTGAAATCACAGGGTTTGGGATTGTACCTAACAGCTAAAAGGAGCTGGTTTTTTGGTTTGTTTTTTTTTTTCAACTTGTTTGTAACTATTGCAAAGCATCCTCCAGGGGCCCCCAAGTTGGTGCAAGAAGGTAGCAGCCCCTTAGTTTTCACCAGGAAAGGTGTGCCTAAAGCTGCCCTTCCCCCACTTCAGAAGATGCACGGCCCGCGCTGGATCGTTTTTCTTGCGCTCTCACTCATTCCCCCCTCCCCTTTTCACACTCACACACATTCTGTGCATTTGGAGCAGAATTGGAACCAAATTTAAGGAATGTTGGTTTTGCTGCTGAATGCGACAGGGCTGGGCAGTCTTGAGTGATTCCCTTGGCATTCCCATCCCACCAGCATCCCCTTTTTTATGCCCTCCATCCCCACCTCCTAGGGTTTCGCAAAAAGAAAAAAACATCCACGAAGTGTAAATCAGCTCCCACAGCACTGCAGCTCTGAATTTCAGGACAGCTTCAAGAGAGTTGAGAAGGGGAGAAGACCCTGTTCTTTTAATTATCATTAGTCCTGAGCTCTTAGAAGTAAGTGATGAAGACTTCGCAAAGAGGGAGTGTCGAATGGAAAGCGAAGGCGCTTGCTTGGAAGTGTTTTGATCCCCAGACTCTGGGATTTACCTCCGGTCTCAAGTCTGTACAGACACGCACACAAACACGCACACACCGGCACTCTGGGCTAGGGATAGTCCAACAGGAGCTTGGCGCTCCAATCTCCGCCCGTCACCTTCGGCACAGCTGGGCCGCTCCCTTGGGGCTCTGGTCTGCCACCCAGACACTGGAGTTTGTGGACCCCCTTCCAGGTTTCCCTCTCTGGCTCTGGGGCAGCCAGGCTCTGACTATCCAGAGGGCAACGCACTTACCTCTTGCTGCCGCTGCCAGGAGGACAAGACAAACAGCTAGACTTACCCATGGAATCGGGCAGGGACATGTCACTGGACCGCTGCTGAGTCAGGGACTGATGCATGGTGAAAGCTGCCCCGTTGCCCCAGTCCCAAAGCTGCTTCAAGCGCCCTCTGCTCAGGGCCCCCCACAGAGCATTGTACTCTGTGGCGGCAGCCTCTCCTGGTCCCTCGGAGAGCAGAGTGAGACTGCCTCTGGCTGAGAGCTGCAGCCCAAGTGCCGCCACCCCCTCCCTTCCCCTCCTCTCCCTCCCTCCTCTTCTACCTCCCTCTGCTCTTGGAGGCAGCAGCATTGGCGGCCCTAGCAGCAGCGTGCGCTTGCGCAAGACCCCCCCCCTTTTCCCTCCCCCTCTGCCTCCCCATCCTAGTTATCCACCTCCCAGCCTCCCAAGCCAGACAGGGAGCCGCTTAGCCCCTTGGGGCCAAAGCTGCGCAGAGAGAAAAGGGAGGCTTCAGCCTGGAGCCAACTGGCCTTCAATGTAGTTTGGAAAGAGGGTCTTGGACAATCACCCTGTTACAGGATTAGTAATTGAGGAGGGGGACAGAGTCAGAGGTTCAGAGCTGAGGAAAACACACACACACACACACACACACACACACACACACACACACACACACTTGTGCAGGTCTGATTTTCCAGCTTCCAGAATGACATAATGGAGCTGGAGATGATCCAGAGAAGGGCCACTCACTCTATAATCGAAAGGATCGTGGGGGGAGGCTGCCTTATAAAGATAGATTAAACGAATGCAGACTCTTTAGTCTAGAACGATGAAGGCCAAGAAGGGATGTGACCAGAGTGTATAAAATTATGCAGAGTTAGAGACAGAGAACACACAGCCTTATTCACAGTGTTGGAAAATTCTAGAACCGACAGCCCCCTAAGCGCTAGAAGGCGATTCAGCTAAAGCAAATGCAACTCTGTGTCAGTACCCCAATCTGTATTTTTCTTCAAGGTGATTTTATATCAATAAAGGCTTTTATATCATAGCAGCTATGCAAGGGAAGAAAAGAGTTATCCATAATCCCATTTTATAGATGAAGAAGCTGAATAGCAGGTGAAAATCTCCTGTGACTATGAAGATATTGAGTGGCAGAGGTGAAATTCAAACCTAGATTTGTTGAGCTCCAAAGTCAGCGCTCTTCTTACTATGGAAGCTCCCTCCATGTCCCTGCTCCCACAACCAGATCCACTTTAAGGATAACATTCTCATCCTTGTATGGGGCTGGGGAGATGAGTTGGTGAGGAACGTGCTAGCTGATCCCCCAGAACTAGAAGCTAGGTGCAGCAGTGCTTGCCTGTAATCCCAGGCCCAGGAAGCAGAGACAGGAGGATCTTGTGGCTTGCTGGCCAGGTCCAGGTCCAGTGAGAGCTCCTGTTCCAAAAAATAACGTGGAGAGCAATTAGGAAGACACCAGACATCATCCTCTGGCCTCCACATGTACATACACACATGTGTGCACTCATACGACCTGTACAAACACACACACACACACACACACACACACACATTCTTCTGAGAATGTATGCAATGAAAGAGAGTACTTAGTTTTTCCCAGATCTGCCTTTCTAATTTACTGTAAGACATTGTTTCCTTATCCAGGAAATGGAACCAAAGGCCTTGCCTTTTCTCACCTTCCACAGGAAGATAATATTCTTCCTGAAGGTTAAAAAAGAAGTCTTTTGTAAAGAACTTGGGTATCCCAGGGGCCAGGTTGAATGCTGTGTCAAGTATTATTAGCAGCCTTACACTATAGATGTGGTTTAAAGATCTGTGGCACATGTCCTAGATAGAGACAAGATGCCCATTCTCATAGAGATGTGTGTCTTAATCATGGCCTGTGGGTCCCTTTCCATAAACTCCATAAAAGGCAGAAAGAAAAACCTGTATTTATACTGTTGCAATGATTGTCTTTCAGTCCTGTTTACTTACCCCTTCCTCCTCCCACTCTAAATATCTCATATTTAATGTGAAGAACTCCTGCAACCAGCACCGATTTCTCAGGAGTGCTTCATAATTAGCTTATTTAGCATCTGTGAAAGTAGCCTTGAGAAAAAGAGGGTTTTATGCAGGTTAGAAAAAAATCTTTTAACTAAATTAGAGACGCTTAGGTCTCCTATAGGAAGCATATAGCTGAAGACCCTGAAAAATGCCAAATACAAAGTTGGTACTGTACTATACTACTCAAGTGGACAAAATGACGCTTTGTCACTTTAGAAATAAACACACACGGGGCTGGAGACATGGCCTAGTGGTTAAGAGCTCAGACTGCTCTTGCAGAGGACCTGGGTTCGATCCCCAGCACCCACATGGCGGCTGAGAACTGTCTTTAACTCCAGTTCCAGGGGAATCTAACGCCCTGTTCTGACCTCCATGGCATTGCATGACACAGGTGCACAAACCTACATGCAGACAGTACATTCATACACATACAAAAATAAATAAAATTTTAAAATTAAAAATTAAAAAAACAGAAATAAACACTAAAATTTGAATTTATTTTTTTTAAATTTTTTTTTTATTAATTTTTTATTTATTTTGAATGGTATGAATGTACTGTCCTGCATGAGTTTGTGCACCCAGTGTCATGAATGCCATGGAGGTCAGAGAGGTTACGGATTCCCCTGGAACGAGTTCGTATGGAGTAGACGGTTCTCAGCCGCCATGTGGGTGCTGGGGATCGAAACCCGGGTCCTCTGCAAGAGCGTCTGAGCCTTAACCGCTATGTTGTTTTTCAAACACAAATTATGTGCATGCATATCAGGGGGAGCCATGAATCCAATCATACTCATATCAAGTTAATTCATGTGCTTCTAAAAAGGAATTTTTTAAAAATATAATTTGTTTGAATTGGATATTGCACATAGAGTATCTGTACAATTAATAACAATAATATGTAATATAAGTTTTAACTCAAGCGATGCATTTTCATTAAACATTTGAATCTCAGAGAAACACAGTATACAATGTTCACTTATTCCTCCATGTCCAATATTCTTCTATGCTGAATAAGAAATTTTTAACTCAGAGGGAGGCATTTAACAATAAACTCTTGAATCTCAGAGGAACACAGCATGCAATGTTCTTATTCTTCTATGTCCAAATGTTTAAATCTGTTGAACAAGAAATTACCAAACACAAAAACACAGCTGTCTCTTTGTATTAATCATTTTCTACAGTAGCACGAGTTCTGTAACAGTTTATGTTGGTGACTAGAATGAAATGACTGAATAAAAAGAGCTTGGAAACTTGGAAGGCAGCTGTCTTAGATATGGTGGAAGGGCTGAACAAAGCCTCTCACAAAACCCTGCCGGGCAGCAAATGTTCTGACTGATAAGAGACCAGGTGGCCACCAGGACCCTAACCTTGGTCAGTGACCTTCAATTAGTATCTACACCTACCCAGGTCTTTGTGTAAGGCTCCTCCAACCTTCTCTGTAATACGGTCACATGTCTCATTTTTTTCAGACCTTCTCTTGGAATGTTGCCTCCTGTGAATGCTTTCTAACAGGTACATTTTGTCTATATAAACCTGAGTCTTTGGGGAAATAAACTGATGTTTGCATAAGATGATCATTCTAGGAGTGAGTTATTGTCAACCTGTTGCCACTCTGTCTTTGGGGGGATGGGGGAAAGTGGTATATTTGCAAATAGTGGGGAACCCTCCACAATTAGTATTTATCTACAATTCATCAAATTTGCTATGATTATGTAAACATGTCCCTTTTGAACTGGTGTTTTGGACTAGACTTCTCATATGATTTCTAGCCATATCTCCAATATTCTCAGCCCTTATTAAATTTGTACTTAAAATATCTTTATTGGTATTTTACATGTTTCTGTTGTTGTCTATGTAACCCTGGGCTTGTAAGAAATATAAAGACAATTGCTATTATTGGTCTCTTAATAATATGTAATGTGTAGCTATTAACTGTTTCCCTGCAATGAACATTACTGGATGGAGGAAAATATTTCTCCTTAAACTGCAAATGTTGTATTTTAATTTTTTCTTACATTCACACTGTGTTTGTTCATATTATTCCCTCTCCCTCTCCAGGTCTCACTTTCTCTCTGTGAAAATACCCAGCTCCCTCCCAATTACACAGCTAACTATTCCCATACACAGACATGTATAAGCCACACACTGGGAAAACTATCATTTGCAAAACTCGAAAGTAATCTGATTCTTTGTCCTTCAGCCACTAACTTCCATTAGCACCTCATGAAAGTTGGGGAATTTGGAGCCCATCTCTCACTCTAGCTGAAGTTTTTATTTTTTTAATTTAATTTTTATTGATGCTTTATGCATTTCATACATCATTTTCCAATTCAGATCAGGCATATTTCCCTTTCCCTTCCCCCCCACCCCACCCCATCCCAGATCATGCATTCTGCCATAACTGTCCTGCATCTTGTCTCTCGGTTTTTTTTTTTATTTATTTCTTAGCTATAAGTGGGATGATCCATGAGTAAAGCATCCTTCATGCAAAACCAATCTCAGGTTGTTGTGGCAAAACCCCCACAGCCCCACCATCCAGTGGGTGATGACAGGTTGTTTGTTTGCTCATCAAGTTGTCAAATGAGTGTCCAGACTACAATTGCTGTAGTTTATTCACCATTCACCCCAAGCGCAGTCCTTACATTCTACACGCCGCCTCGTCCGCAGATTGTTCCTTAGGCGTAGAAAAGGGGCACAGGTGGAGGAGAAGTAAAACAGTCCCGATCGCTCTGGAGCTGTTGTTTTTGACTCTGGTCAGTTCTGGCTGTTGCCTTTCATGGGCTAACAGTTTGTCCAGGAGTAAACCTTTCGATCCGACCAATGAAGCACAAGCAAGTAGTTATATAGGTATTTAAGCAGCCACTAATAGTTGTTATGGTAGGTTGTTTTGGCATAGACACATATGTTGGATGATATGGTTAATCCAGGAATTACATTCCCCCCCCCTGTTAAATATGACAGAGCCTTACTGTGGCTTATAACAAACACGCCTAACTGTAGAGGATGTAAGCTTGTGGCATTCAGCCATGGGTTGTATTCCTCCAAGGAGAAGCCAAATAGCCAATTAGATTTGGGATAGACAGGCAACATGACTGCCTCTGCTGCACAGTATTTCCAGGCAGGTGAGGTGTAGCTGTGCCGGACGGTGGAGTCTTGCTTGACTCAGGGAGACCCGTATTTGCTTTTATGGGGTTAGTGGCCTTTGTAACACTCCTCTGGCATTCCAGAGGCCATCTGTACACTTGCATGTGCTGTCTCAATACATCCCTCCCATGTTAAGTCAGGTCTTCGGCAGCAAGGTCTTTTTTATCGCCTCTCCTCCTGCAGGTATCCCAACTTAGAGGCAAGGAGCCCTTAGCTTTTGTGGGGCAACTATTATAGAGGTAATCTCTTATAAAACAGGTAAAAAGCCTTCTTTAATTGACTAATAGACATAAGAAATGTGAAAAGGATAATTCTCTTCAGACCAAATATAATACTAAAGTCCTTGGCATGCACTTAGCAAAGTATATTAATGCAGGAGCTCTGACATATCTTTTTTTATTCTTACATGCCTCAAGAAACTCCCTGAGCCTGGAGAGGTGGCTCGCCGAGTGATGAGTACGGACTAGTCTTGCAGAGACACTTGCACAGTTCCCAGCTCCTACATCATGGTTAAGAACTGTATTTAAGCCACTTCCAGGGGATCAGACACCATTTTCTGATATCCATAGGCCTAACATGACACATGTGCAGTTACATACAAGCAGGCAGTGTACAGATTCAGTAAAAAATAATAAATATTTTTAAATAAAAATACATATTTATACGAGGGGACAGTGATATATTTCATCTATAGCTCAGCATTTATAGCACACTCACACACATATATATGTATATATATAGATATATAATATTATGATACACAGATAATAAGATAATACATAGACTATAAATGTTTCATCTACAGCTCAGCCACATATATACATATATATATATACACATATTTATATGATGTATATGATCATTGGAGGGAAGTAAGGGGAGCACAATATGTTGACTGAGGAGCACATCAAAATATGAACAAAATATATGATTTTCAGAAAAATTCAATTAAAAAGATAAGGAAAATCAAATTGTATTTACAACTTGCTTTACTGAGAATATATTCACTTGAATATTTAGTACAGAATAATCCTTTCATTAAAGATACAAAGTTTACAAATACTAAACTTTAAAATGCAGATCATATAACAGATTCTGCAACCCTACACACAAATCTCACTCTTTTAATAATGGGAATAATAAAATGAATAATTATTTAGATAAAGAAGCATATATACCTAAATCATTAAATATTTCTTGCATCATCTTCTAAATTATTATTTTTTTTTGGTCTTTTCGAGACAGGGTCTTTTTTTGCTGTCCTGGAACTCACTGCGAGACCAGGCTGGCCTTGAACTCACAAAGATCCGCCTTCCTCTGCCCTCCCAAGTGCTAGGATTAAAGGTGTGCACCACCACACCCGGCTCAACTTCCAAATTCTAAAAATAGTGTGCTTACTGGGCAGAAGAGATGGTGCAGTGGGTAAGTGCACTGGGTGCTCTTGGTTAAAAACCATCTGTAACTACAGTTCCTGGGGAATCTGATGCCCTGTTCTAATCTACATGGCATTCCATGCCTGCATGCTGGCAATACACTCATATGGATAAAATTAAAATAATAAAATATTTATTTTGAAAAGACAGTTTACAAGGGTGGAGTGATAGCTCAGCTGGGAGGAGCACGGGTTACTGTTGAAGAGAACCAAACTTGGTTCCCAGCACCCACCTCGCAGCTAGCATTGTCCTTATCACCAGTTCCAGGATATGTAATATTTTTTCTGTCTTCCAGATATTCCATGCATGGATACTCTTATATAGCATGAAATAGCAATTAAAAAGTAATGAGTATAATTTCTGTAATAGTAAGCAACATAATTCCAAATAAAGAGAGAAATGGAAAGTCTACTATGACACATTTAGTAAATAACTCTCTAAAGTTCTTGATATGACACATTTCAAAGAAACAGATAGAAAGATTGATCAGTAGGTAAGAGAACTGGCCGCTCTTATAGAAGAAATAGATTTGTTTCCCAGCATCCAAATGGTATACGATAATCATCTATAATCTTAGGTGACTAGACTTGATGCCCTGTGGGCATCACATGACATAAATGTACTTACATACATGCAGGCAAAACTCTCAACATGTAAAATAAGTTTTTAATTAAAAAAGACTTTTAAACGGAAGTTAGTATAGAAAAAATCTAAGAGTGAAGACAACACAGATTGATCATAGAACTTTAAGAAAATAGAGATGACTGGAGAGATGGCTCAGCGGTTAATGCAAAAAAAAAAAAAAAAAAAAAGCTGAGCCGGGCGTGATGGCAGACACGCATTTAATCCTAGCACTTGGGAGGACAGGGCAGGCGGATCTCGAGAACTTCAAGGCTAGCCTGTTTATAAGGAGTAATTTCCAGACCAGCTGGGGCTATAGGGAGACACTGTCTCAAAAGACCCCAAAAGAAAGAAAGAAGGAAAGAAAGAAAGAAAGAAAGAGAAAGAAAGAAAGAAAGAAAGAAAGAAAAGAAAGAGAAAGAAAGAAAGAAAGAAAGAAAGAAAGAAAGAAAATAAGGAGTATGTAAAATTATATACAGAGAATGAAAAAAATTTAAGGAAAGATATAGTGAAATGCTATATAAGTAAAAAATTTGATCAGGAAACCACAATTGTTCCTTATTATACTTATGAAATGTTTCAGTGTTTGAAACACTGTACAAACCCAAGGTATTTTCTCTGAAGTTGAAGTCCAAGAACAGTAATGCAAATATAGAATATATCAAATACTGACAATCATAGTAGTATGCTAAAAGAGGACTGTGGTTTTTCAAAAATATTACAATTATGCTACAAAATTAAAAATCTGGATATGTGCTGTAAAATCTAAGAAATAAATACTGTATAGAGCATTCCAAATAAAGATTCAAAATTAATTAATTCCAAATATTGTCAAGGATAAATAAAGACACATCGAAGTCCCAGAAACCAACTGACCCAAATGCATTCTTTTTTTTTTAGAATATGAATACATATATTCCACCCATACATTGTAATTACAATGTGCTGTCAGTAGATTGTGTGATCCACGTGTATAAGTAAGTGCTACAGGTAGCATTCTTGACCTATTAAGGTTGATTCACAATATAATGACATTGTTGCTTCAGATTACCAATGAAATATAATAATAAAGAGTTTGCTCAGTTTGCCTGCCAACTGGGATTTTGGTGTTAGGGCATCCACAAATGAGGGAAACCAGTCACCTTTTTTTTTGGGACTGTGTTTACTTCACTTAGCATAATGGCTCCATCCATTATGGAGGTTCCATCCATTTACCAGCAAAGTTCATGATGCCATCTTCTTTTACCTGCTACTAGAACTCCATTGTGTACATGTACCACATTTTTTTTATCCACGTCATCATTGAGGGCATTTAGAGATGGTTCCAGTTCTTGCTATTGTGAAGAGAGCTGCAATAAACAAGGCTGTATGTATCTTGTGCAGCGGATGCATCTTGTTGGGTATATCCCAGGAGTGGTATGTTCTGGGTCAGGTGATAGGCAACTTTTTGAGCTTTTTAAGGGTTCTCCACACTGCTTTCCACAGTGGTTGTACTATGTTTACATTCCACTAGCAGTGGATAAGTGTTCCCCTTTCCCCACAACCTCTCCATCATTGCTGTCTTTTTGTTTTCTGATATAGTAGTCTTAATTGGAGTAAGATGATACTCCTAGTGTGTTTTAATTTGCATTTCCTTAATTATTAGTTGACATTGAACACGTTTAAGTGTTTCTCAGACCAACTTTACTTCCTTACTGTGTAAGTCTCTGTTCAGCTCTTAACTCCGATATTTTGAGGGTAGGTATTTGGTAATTTCTGTGCTCTGTTTTGGTAAAGCTAGCTATTATTAGCAGTATTCTGGAATAGAATGCTCTGGCAGATGTACATCAGTGGGTGAAGGTGTTTATCTCACTCTGATGTCGGTTTTTCTCTTCCTTAATTCATTGATTGTTTCTGTAGCGTGTACAGAAAAGATTTGGTATTGACTGGGGTCCCTTGTTTAGGACGTGTTGGCCTATTATGCTCCTGGCAGGGCTACGCATTATTTAGATTAGAAAGATCTTTTTCTCCACCTTGCGTGCAAAGCAGGGCAGTACACGCTACAGTGTGGGTGGTCTGGCACAGGGGCAAGCTGGGAGAAGGGGTCCTCGGCTCTGAGCCCTCTTTCTGGGGTTCCCCGTCTTGGAGGGCAAATGCTCCTGCCTCTGCAGAGCTGAAAACAAAGGTCGTTTACTTCTGCTCTGGTCGCGGGCCTAGTGGACTTGTGGGGCTGGCTCCTGAAGGCTGCAGGCGCACCAAATGCCAGTAACTCACACGCAAGACAGGGCACGTACACAATACCTAGGCTGCCGTGTGGTCTGGCACAGGAAGCTAGGTCAGGTGCCAACAACACCCCCATCCCCCACGCCAAAGGAATTGCTGAGAATCAAGTGGGTCCTTCCTTATTGCAATACCTTCATTACACATTGAAGAGAAGACTGCACTTAGGTGTCACCTTCCCAATCACTACCAATATATACCCAAAAAATCTGAAAAACCTGAACCCAGCTAAGGCAAAGTGAATGACACCATAAAAACATTAAAAATAAAAAAACAGGAGAGAGGAAAGGGGAAAAAAGGCATCAGAAGTGGAGGCAAGCAAACCATCCGCCTAATATAGTGACAAATTCATTTGTGAATTGTGGAAGCTAAAAAAGGAAACCCATCATGCCAGGGACACGACGAGGATGGGGAACAAAAGACAACATGGGAAAGGCANACGCAACAACAGGAATGGTGGTGTGCACCTTTAATCCCGGGGACTCGAAGGCAGAGACAAGCTGACAGAAAGCCTGGTCACATAGTGACTTCCAGGAGGGGTGCGGACTAGGGAGACCCGGTGTCAAAGACCAAAAAAAAAAAAAAAAAAAGAAAGAAAGAAAGAAAGAAAGAAGGAAGAAAGAACAGAAAGAGAACAGAAATACTACCCATCAAATGTTTCAGAGGGCATACATAATTGGACCTTTACAACCAGAGTCACAAAACAATGAGGAACCCCAACTGTGTGTGTGGTGGGGGGGGCTTACCTTCTACAGCATCTGTATTCATGAATCGTGTGTGAGAACTGAACTTTATTTTAGAAAGAACTAGAGGAGCTAGCTGTTTGAAAGACCCATGTAGTCTACATTTCTTTCATGCTGCCTCTTGGGAGGGGGGTACTTATGGGACTTGGAACACAGCAGGCACTCAGTCAAGTTAAAAATGACTTTGAGACCAGTAGCAGTGACAATAGCAGCAGCTGTGGCAGCTTATAGAGGAGTAGCAGTCTCCTCCCCAGAGACAGTGTACGTGTTTGGATCTGGAGAAAGGAGGGGCTAGAATGAGAACTAGGAAGGAAGAAAACAATACTTCATCCAAGCTTGGTACCTATACCTTTCCTCATACAAAAGAAAGTTTTATTTTAACTCAGAATAAGCTGGGCAATTAAAAAGCATTGGGCGAGATCTCCTGAGCCAGCGGCAGGGAAGAGGGGAAAACAGGTAGGAACTGGGTGCCTCGGGCGAGCTGATTGTTGATCTTTGGTCCTTGCAGTCTTGGTTTGATTGGTTTTTGTGCTTCGTGAGGTTGGAGTATCCTCCCCACTGGGATTAAGACGGTGTGGTCTTTGGCTTGATTAGATTTAGTGGTCGTGGGGGCGGAGTTATCCTCCCACCGGTATTAAAGGCACGTCTTGTGTGACTCTTGAGATTTGAGATCTCCTGAGCCCAGAGCGGCAGGTGCGGGGCACGGCTAGGATGCGCCCCCACCAAGCAAAGCAAGCCTTCAACACACATCGAAGAGGCATTAGGTACTCCACATTGGAATACAGGAAAGAGAGCCAATATGCCAGTGATCACGAGAGAAGAAACTACAACTGAATGGGCAGGATAATCCCACGAAAGCTCTACCAAACCCATGGAAGACTCTGCAGAATGGGATCCCTCCGGGGCATTGCCCCATGGACTCAGACATCAGAAACACAATTGGGAACATACTTAAAGAACTGCTCGTTATAAGAAAAAGCAAATTATATAGAACTAGGATAAGAGAATGAGCAATCCAATGAAGGACAGAGAGAGATGGAGAGGAGAGAGATGAGAGAGAGACGAGAGAGAGAGAGGAGATGAAGACAAGCTCTGGAGGATAGTAGAAACACTGAAAAGATTCCATGCTGAAAAAGAAAACAGAAACCCAACAGAAAATCAAAAGCATAAAAAGAGGTATCTGAAGAAGCTCCAAAACGGACATTGGAAACTACTAAAGAAATCAGAAGAGGAAACTGAAAAAGGGAAATCCAAAAACACTCATCCATTCAAGAGGAAAGGAATGGAAAAATAGCTTCAGAAGCTGATGGAGGATTTAGCAGAAACAAAGAATCTCAGATTGGAGAAGATAACACCCAGAACAACTAAAACCTCAAGGATAAGCATTATGAAAAAGTTTAAAAATTACACAACAAATGGAACAACCAGGAGACTGTGGGGACACTATGAAAAGATCAACCTCCGCTCATAGGAATAGAGGTAAGGAGAAGAATCCCCAAGAGATGTATTGATCAGATCCGCAAAAGACAAATAGATGACAAACTTCCCCATAACTAAAACAAAGGAACAAACCACTACAATACAAGAACACACATAGAACTCCAACATGACTAAGATCAGAAAAAGAAATTCTCCACGCCACAATCATAGTTACATGCTTGACACCCAAAACAAAGAAACACCTTAAAACGACCAAGAGCAACAAATCAAACGTGACCACTAAGAGGGAAAACCTATTCAGAATATACAACGGACTCTCATGACTTATCGCAAAACGATGAAGGCAAGAAGAACTCTGGATCGCAAGCATTCCCAGTGTTGAGGTGACAATAGATGCCGAACCCACATTACTATACAACCGCCAACAAAATGTCAATCATAGTGAGAAGAGAGAGGAAAAGATCTTCCATGATTACAGTAAACATTGAAAAGATACATGTCTGGAAAAACGCAACCCTTCGAGACATACTTGAAGCAATTCATAAGAACAGAAGAAGAGGAGCAACCAACCCCAGGCACTCTTAGAGGAGAAATCAATAAAAGCATAAAACTGCAGAAGTGAAACCTAAATCAAAACACAGCAAATGGATAATAAGGCAAAAGGAGCAACACAAACTATCAGTCTTAACCTTAAATTATTAATGGACTGAATTCCCCAATCAAAAGCATAGACTGGGAGACTGGATTAGGAAACAGAATCCATCGCATATGCTGTCTGCAAGAAATCCATCTTCACTTCAAGGACAGGCACCACCTTTAAAGTGAAGGGATGAAAAAAATATTCCAAGCAAATGGACGCCAAAAAGAAAGCAGTGTTGGCTATTTTTAATTATCGGAAAAATAGACTTCAAAGTAAAAGAAATCAAGAGACAAAGAAGCCATTATTTTCATCAAAGGAACAATCCATCCAAGAGATTTAACAATAATGAACATATATGCCCCAAACTTTCTGGTGCACCAAACTTTATAAAGACAATTCTTCTAGGACCACAAGTCACAGACTAACCCCAGTACACTCTATAGGGAGATTTCAATCCACCACTGAGTCCCTTTGGATAGGTCAAAAAACGAGGACAAAAAAATAAACAAAGAGAGACAATCTGAATGAAACAATATGATGACACCAAATGGACCTGCATAGACCTTCTACCGAAATTCTCATCCTAATACATAGTAATACTACTTTCTACTCAGACCCCACGGAAACATTCTCCAAATCTGACCACACAATGGCCTGGGACACAGAAAAACCTCAAATACAAAAAGATTGAAATAATTTCATGCAGTCTGTCAGACCACAGATGCAATGAAGCTCAATCAACACCAGGACAAGCCTCCTGCCTACAAGAAAACACCATAGATGACTAAACAACACACTCTTGATAATGAATGGGTCAAGGAGAGATAAAGAAAAGAAATAAAAAAAAAAAAAAAATTGGAATGAAGACAATGACAACACAACACAACAACACCTAGGGAATACTTAAAAGCAGTCCTAAGAGGGACAGTTTTGCCCTGGGTGGCATACATTCCGAAAATCAGAAAGAGCACAAGTGAATGATCTAACACTCCAGCTAAAGAGCACTTGAGAAGCAACAACAGATCGAACCCTAAGCCACAGACAGGAGAAATAAACAAACATCAGAGCACAACATCAATGAAATAGAAACAAAGAAAAAACATACAAAAAAAATTCGATGAAGCCAAAAGTTGGTTCTTTGAAAGAAATAAACAAGAATATACAGCCTCTAGCCGCAGTTAACAAAAAAGAAGAGGAACAACTCCAACTCAATACAATCTGTGATGAAAAAGGGAATATATACAACGGACAAGGAAAAGATAAGAAAATTATAGACTGGAAATATTACAAGACCATGTTTCTAACTAAGTTTGAAAACCTAGAAAGAAATGGATTGAATATCTGAAATCTTGGGAGGATCACCAAAGCTTGGCCAAGAAGAGACCAGCAGCTTAAACAGACCTCATAAATAGAAAGAAATTAGAATGAAGATACAGGAACTTCCCCACTAAAAAAAGCCCAGGGCCCAGTACGTTTCAGCGAGAATTCTATAAAGTACCTTTCAGAAAGACCTACAACATTATTTCTGAACTGTTTTAGAAGTATACCAATAATCAGAAGGATTCTCCTCAAATCCTTCTATGCAAGCATAACATCACTCTATTCCAAAACAGGCAAAGATCAACTAAAAGAAGAGAATATAAGACCCATCCTCCCTCATGAACACAGATGCCAAAATCCTAAACAGGATATACTGAGCAAATCGACTATACAACCCAGCATCGAGAAGATCATCCATTCATGACCAAGTTGGATCATGACAGAGGATGCAGGGGGGTGTTCAACATACGAAAATCAATAAACATCATCAAACACATAAGCGGAATCAAAGACAAAAACCATGACCACTCATCTTCAATTGATGCTGGATAAAAGCCTATGACAAATCCAGCATCCCTTCCACACTTATTAAGTCCTAGAAGGAATTGGATTGGAGGGATCTTCCTCAATGTAATCAAAGCCATATACAGGAAACCCAACATGCCAATTATCACTCCTAAATGGAGATAATTGACAGAAACATTCCCTTTAAAGGTAGGAATCGGCAAGGCTGCCCCTCTGTCACCACATCCTCTTCAATGATATGTGATTTGAAACACTTGCTAGATGCAATAAGGCAAGAAAAAGAGTATATTAAGAGGAGTACTAATTGGAAAAGAGGTAAGTAAATATCCTCTATTTGTCTGATGATACTGACTGTTTACTAAGGGATGCAAAAACAATTCCACCTGAAAACTGCCATAGAAAAGATTAAACAGCTTCCGCCAAAGTGGCCAGGACGATACAAAATTAACCTTAAAAAATCAATGGCCTTTTATTACACCAGAGAACAAGAACTGGAGAAAGAATTCAAAAGGGACCCTTCCCACCTCACAATAGCCTCAAAAACAATAAGAACCTAGGAATAACCTACCCAAGACACCAAAGTCTCTACCAACAAAATTTTAAAACCCTTAAAGAAAGAAATGAAGAAGGACCTTCAGAAGATGGAAAAACCTCCCATGCTATGGATTGGGAAAATATTAAATTGTTAAAAATGTCCATTTTACCAAACTCATTGTATAGATTTAAATGCCAATCCAATCAAAAATCCCCAAGAGTTTTCTCTTCATCAGGCTTGGAAACAAAAGTTTCTTAAATTCATTTGGAAAAACAACAAAGACCCCCGAATAGCAAAATAAACACTGAGCACAAAGAACTACACAGGGAGGGATCCCTATACCAGATTTTAAAGCTTAGTACAGGGCTTTTTTTATAGTCATAAAAAATCCACGTTGATGGCACAAAACACAGACTCCGCTGGTTGACAAATGGAGACAAGAAACCGAAGATCCAAAATCTGAGCACATTACAATTTTCAAGCCATCTCATATTTGAACAAGGGGGCCAAGAAACCACAATGGAGAAAAGACAGCATTCTTCTGCAAGTAGTGTTGTTGGCAAAACTGGATCACCACTGTGTAGAGAATGAAATTAAAACCCCTACCTCTCCCACGTACAATAAATCAAACTCCAGATGGATCAAAAGACTCAACATTGAAACACCGCAACCTTCGAAAAGGGTGATAGAAAGAAAAAGTTGGCAGCAGAACTACAGAGACATAGGCGTAGGAAAAGATCTTTCCTAATCAAGAAGCAAAGCTGCACAAGAATAAGGCCAAATTGACAAATGGGACCCATCAAACAAATTTAAGCTCCAGACAATCAAAGTAGAAGGAAAACCATCACGAGACTGGAGGATAAACCCTTACCCTGCACTGATTACATCTGACCAGAGCATTCTATTTCCAGAATCTTATAATAACTACTAAAAAAAAGAAAAAAAAAAACAATTCCACTCAAAATATGGAGTAAGAGCTGAACAGTAGACTTACACAGAGAGGAATAAGAGATGCTGAGAAACACAAACGTTGTATCAAAACTGCTCATAGATAATCAAAGGAAATGCAAATATGAAAACGACTTTTAGGTATCATCTTACTCCAAATAAGACTGGCTATGGATCTCAGAAAACAAAGACAGCAATGTGGAGAGGTGGTGGGGAAGTGGAACACTTCATCCACTCGCTAGGTAGGAATGTAAACGTCGTACAACCACTTGGAAAGCAGTGTGGAGAACCCTTAGAACCTAATGGATGACTTGCACCTGACCCAGCATACCACTTCCTGGGCATTACCCAACAAGACATTACGCCAACAGAATACATCACAGGCATTGTGTTTATTGCGGGAGCTCTTTCACATAGCAAAGAGGAGCTGAAAACCATTCAATGCCCTCAATGTACAGTGGATAAAGAAAAATGTGGTACATGCTAACCAAATGGATTTCTATGCAGAGTAAAAGAAGATGACGACATCAGAACTTTGCAGGAAATGGTGGACGCATAATGGAGGAGCCATTCATGCTAGTGAAGTAAACACAGTCCCAGAAAAACCAAACGACGAACTGGTATCCCTCAATCTGTGGATGCTAGTGAAGCAATTTACCCTAGTTGTAATTGTTTCTTGTGTATGGCCCCTTGAGTTTTTGTCAAAAGCAGTTGGGCATAATTGGCATTTTTGGAAACAAGCAACAACAACAGATACAAGATTTGATCAAAGAACTGACTGAGACAGTTGGAACTTCTGCTCGAAAACAGTCAACTTCCCACATGGAAAATTTGGAGAAAAACTGAGGAGATGAAAAGCATGGTTTGGCAGAATGCATGAGCTCTGCGGGGTGGGGGAATGGGCGGGACACGGGTCTACGATTTGTTCAAAAATAAAATAAATAAATTAAATAAATAAAATAAATAAAAATAAAATAAAAAGCATTGGGCAATTTTTCATGGAGTCATCCTTTTTCATTCATTATCAGAACACTGGCCAGATTTTTATGCTAAATGACGACTCATAATAAAACTTGACCAACAGGCAAACCCTAGTTGAAGGAACAGGTCTTTCATGCAAATGAAGGCTACTATAAAATTGCTTGGTTAGCTTCTGATAAAAAGAATTTATTAAAGTGGCTTAAAATAAATCCTTTTCATTGCAAGCTTAATCAAGCATATAGTGCTGCCCTAGGTTTCAAACTATTTTACAGCATCAGGAAACTTTGCCAATAGGGCTGCAGCCTAATTCCCTCTGTAATCTTGAAGCCAATACTGAAGACTCTTCCCAGAAGCCTTCAGATGACTAGAAAAATGCCAGATGGCACTCTGTCTCTAACACATTCACCTTGGGAATACTCACAACAATTACCTCCAACTGTAAATTGGAGACAACTATTATAGAGGTAATCTCTTATAAAACAGGTAAAAATGCCTTCTTTAATTGACTAATAGACATAAGAACTGTGAAAAGGATTATACTCTGTTCAGAACCAAATATAATACTAAAGTCCTTGGGCTATGCACTTAGGCAAAGTATATTAATGCAGGAGCTCTGACATATCTTTTTTTATTCTTACATGCCTCAAGATACTCCCTGAGGCCTGGAGAGGTGGCTCGCCAGTGATGAGTACTGACTAGTCTTGCAGAGAACACTTGCACAGTTCCCAGCTCCTACATCATGGTTAAGAACTGTATTTAAGTCCACTTCCAGGGGATCAGACACCATTTTCTGATATCCATAGGCCTAACATGACACATGTGCAGTTACATACAAGCAGGCAGTGTACAGATTCATGTAAAAATAATAAATATTTTTAAATAAAAATACATACCTTTATCACCGGTGGACAGTGATATAAATATTTCATCTATAGCTCAGCATTTATAGCACACTCACACACATATATATGTATATATATATATATATATGTATACACATCCAAACCATTATCTGTATACACTGAATATCACCCTTACTTCTCAGCTTCCAGACTTAAGTTGAGCAAGGACAGAGAAACACTTTAGAATAATGAAGCACCTCAAGGAGTCCACACATTCCTAACTGAGGTTACAGTTGTACCTACCAGAATACCTTAGGTCAATGCCTAGTACTCAGTATCTGCACCACAAAATGAGCTTTTATTGAGAACTATGGTTCAAAGTTTTAGTTCATGCACGAAATTTGAATGGTTCCCATTGTCAGCTGGTCATTTTTTTGGGGAGGGAGGGGTAACAGGAAAATAACCATAGCACCAGGAAATAACAGTAATATTTGTCTTTGCTTACTGTTCCTTTCTCTTTTATGATCTGTTCGGGTTATCAAACATTAGTTTTCCTAAAGAAGTAAGCAATTTATCATAATATGATTTTTAAGTGGATGGGCCATCATTTACTTACCACTCTACTGTTATTGAGTAATTTAGAGGTTTCCAATTTTCAACATGGCAAATAACATAATGAACTAAATTTTTGCATTTTTCTTTTTAACCACAGGCTACAATACTCCAGTTAAATTATTAATTCAAAAGTTCCAAATTGTATATTGTTAAATGAGTTTTATCCCCATGCATAAAGTATACATGCTGATAAATTTTCATGCACACATCCATAACTACCACCTAGATGAAAATAATGAACCTTTATAACATAGATACCACTTTTCAGTTACCCTCAAAGAAGTTATCATTATTCTGTTATATTGTCATCAAACCCGAGTATTTTAAGACTTTGAATATGTATGGTCTGATTGTCCTCCAAAACATTTGTAGCAAAATACATTTCACTGTCATCAAAGTACCTGAATCCCCATATCTTCTGTGTTTCTCCTCGAAAAGGAGACATAAGCACACCTAGATACTGTCAATATACAGAAAGAGACAAGAGGCCAGATTGGAGTTCAGCTGTACAAATAATATCCAGTATGAAGCACAGCTCTAGAATCCAGAGGGCAGTGCCCACCAACAGAGAGCATCATGACAGCCCACAAGCACCTTAAAAATTTTCCAACTATTCATGTTTCCATTGTTGTATTCTTTATTGTTCTCCATTGTACATGCCTAGTCTTCTTTATATTTTAGCTTTCAATCTTTCTATAATGATCACTTAGTTATTCCCGATACAGAGTTGGCCTTTAAATACTTGTTGAGTGTATCCTACTTATTATTTACTGATTTACTTTCTTGCTTACTGAAATAAATCATGACATTGTAAAAATTTCCAAAATGGGTGAGCTACATGATTCAGCAGGTTACCAGCCCCCCCACAATCCTGTAATGTAGCAATAACAAGAGTTTACAGGTTGCCTTGCATTTTTCTAAAAATTTTCTCTGCCAATGTTTTTACTTTTCCTCATTTATTTTGAGTATTTAAATATTCCCTTTAAAAAGTTAAATTTTGAAATAAGAAAATAGTATTATAGTAACCATCATAAGTTATATTTAATGGTTTTCAACTTCATCTTCAATGAACCAAACCCAACAATAGCTCATTCTTATGCAGTAAAGAACTGTCTCCAACTTACAATACATACTGAGTTGTTAGAGGCAGAGTGGAAATTCCATATGCTTTTTCACTGCTAAATGTGTTGAAAAATTCAATGAAGACGAATAGAAAAAAATAATTTTATTTCAAAGTTCACTCCTTGGAAATATTAAT
Organism: Rhizomys pruinosus; assembly: GCA_009823505.1. Classification (NCBI taxonomy): domain Eukaryota; kingdom Metazoa; phylum Chordata; class Mammalia; order Rodentia; family Spalacidae; genus Rhizomys; species Rhizomys pruinosus. Next base: position 165,795 of record VZQC01007605.1, read on the forward strand.
GAAACATCAAAATGATACACGTATACATACTTCTACTGAATTCCTGATGAGAACATTCTGAAGAACTAGCAATCTGTTTCCTACTACAGGAAGGAGATAGTTTGTTTAAAGGTCAGAGTCTTTTGTTTTCCCACAGAATTTCAAGTTTCCCTAATTTGAAGTCATAAAATGGCAACAGAGAACAATAATGCATAAAACAATGGATACACAAAGGACAGTGTGATATTTAAAAACGGTAGATAATGCTTGAGTTTTAGAATAAGTGTAAGAGTGTCATAACCGCAAAATGTTAAAAATCAGAGTGAGATCAGTAAACAAGCAAATAAATTAACATATTTTATACAGTAAATGTTTATTAAAGGAAAACAACCATACAGAAAATTTCGCCATGTTTATTACTCCTCCATCAGTAAAAAAAAAAAAAAAAAAAAAAAAGAAAAAGCTGATATAAGAAAGGAGCCGGCTTTATGTCCACAGGAGCTAGTTTACAGAATCATTCCAGGGAATCTCACTGCTGCAATGCCCTGCTTTACCTGCTAAAGATAGCAGTTGGTGGGGATAGTAGATAGACTGTTCAGTTAAGCTCTAACTGTCTCATTTCCTTCCCCTAATTAATTATGGATCCCAGTATATCATTTTCCATTATACTCATCCAAAAAAGCAAAATAAAACCATTCATTAAACACCTAATTAGGTGTGCCATTGTTACAAGTAGGTGTGTGAATCTGTCTGTTTAGTTCACATTTTGACTGGAGAGGATTTCTGTGTTCAGTAGTTTCTGAGAATCAATAGATTTACTCCACAGAGCCTTTAAAAATATTTACACTCTATGACCTAGTAATTCCACTTCTGGGAATCTATGCTAAGAGACATCTAGAGCAAGATTTATGTTCATGGATGTCAATGGCAAAGTTATTTACAACCTAAAAATTAGAGGAAAAACCCTGAATGCTCAAAATTAGGAGAATGATTAATGAGATGTACCACAACCACATGATGAATTTGTTACACAGTTGGTAAAAATCATGCTTTCAAATATTTAAGACCATGGAAATATGTATAACAATGAGTGAAAAAGTAGGCTAACACATGCATGTACACTTTCATGCCATTTAAAAAAACTATCTATGTACAGAGGAAATGACTGGAAGGAAACTCAAAACAACGATATCTCTGAATAGTGAAATGGCAGATGATTATTTTTATACTTTCATCTATCTTTCAAATATATTAAAACACATGCCCTGTTAAAAATTACCACCAGCCATTCAATTTTGTTTACTAGACAAATTAAATAAATGGGCGGATGTTAATTGTATTCTCTCATCCCTGCAGCTAGGATACACTGACTTTGATCTCTCTCTCTCTCTCTCTCTCTCTCTCTCTCTCTCTCTCACTGACTTTGATCTCTCTCTCTCTCTTTCTCTCTCTCTCTCCCTTCCTCCCTCCCTCCCTTCCCCTCTCCCTCTCTCAAGCAGGTATACACCTTCCTATTAAGACTTGCTTGCCTTCCTGCAAGTTTTAGAAAATGTGACACCTCTCTCAAGGGAATTTGTAGTTCTCCTTTGTGTGACTAAATGCCTGATGGTGCTGGCAGGTGGGCAACGGCTTCCTCTCATATGGCTCTGTTTATGCCCCAGAAATCATGCCGGTAGAGGGCTGTCTACTCTGTGGATTGCCTAGAAGGAGTGACTTTCTGGGAAACTGATCCTCTATAAAAGGATCTTTATAAGAGGACTTGTTAAAAAAAAAAAAAAGGACTTGTGCAGGGAAAGAAATTTGTAAGCAAGACAGAATGAAGAGAGGAATAAAGGCAGCGATTACATTTATTAGAGACAATTTCCCTAGTAAAGTTGTATTTTAGTGGGTTAGTGTTTAAAAGAAATAGAACGGAACATGTAAGAAATCCTCTTGAATGTGAAATGCACCTAAATTCATACCTGTCTCCCACCTCTTATTTTAGTGGGTTAGTGTTTAAAAGAAATAGAACGGAACATGTAAGAAATCCTCTTGAATGTGAAATGCACCTAAATTCATACCTGTCTCCCACCTCTGTCAGGAACTCAGAATCTTGTTGTACCAAGAGGGAGCTGTTCAATAAAGCCTGCCTTCTTTTAAGAAAAACCCAGAAATAACAAATTTCAAATGATAGTGAATTGCATAAATAAAATGATGAATCTTTCCACCCCCAACTTCACTCTTCAGAGGTAAACTGAAAGTCTGATGTATAATTTTTCTGACTTTTCTGCCTTTCCTCTGCACATACAACGAGCATATGGGTATGCACACATTTATAAACAGTGAACAAAAGTTGTTTTGTTCACTATAAATATTATCCTGTAACACCTTAAGCAAACCTAATACTGTTGTGGATATATTGTCTATGTCACTATATAAATTTACCTCATTTTTTCAACTGTTGCATATTTTCCATAGGGTAAATGTTTCATATTTTTAAAATAAATAGTTTATTATTTTAACTATGTATATACATGTGTGGGCTTGTGTACATGAGTACAGTTCCCACAGATCTCCTGGAGCTGTATTAACAGTCAGCTGTGAGCTGTCTGACATGGGTGCTGGAAACTGAACTCAGGTCCTCTGGAAGTGCAGTGCATCTTCTTATCTGCTGAGCCATCTCTCCAGCCCTGTTTCAGATTTTTTTTAGCAAACCTGTCCATGATCGGACATTTAATTTAGTTCCAGTTTTTTCATACCTACAAGCAATGTGGCAGCAAACATGCCTGTACGCATACCACAGAATCAATTTAAGGGAAAATTTTCTTTCCATCAGCTATGCATTACCTAACCATTTGCAATTAGTTTCCTGGGCTCCAAAGAACAGTTTTTAATGGCTATGCCAAATGTTCTGTAGCCTCCCGAATGGTCCAAGGCATCCTTTCCAATTAAGTTGCAGTCTACTACACACTGCATTTTAAATTACATTATCCTTTAAGGACAGGGAACTGTCTTACATTATTGATACAGTGTTATAATGTTCTATCTTGGTATTAATATCCTGAACTTGAATGAACAGTGCTTGAAGAGAGTGGACAGCTGGAGGCTGCTGGTTCATATGACCAATAGCAGCCCAACCTAAGGTAGCACAAACACAAACACATGTTGATTGTTGCTCCAATCGTATCCAGTATCTCTCCAACATCTGGGAGGAAGGTCTGATTCCAGACGAGGCATTTATTTGCCACCTATTGGTTAGGAGGAAAGAAGGAGGGGAGACCCTCTATGACCATCTAAAGTGGAGACCTGGCTGCTTTCAGTTATCGCCATCCTGTCTGCCTGCCCTTACCTGCCTGTTTCCAACCTGCTCTCTGGCTGGCTGCCCATCGGTTCTTACTTTGATATCCTACCTAGAATGAGGCATTTCGCGCCACCTCCATCAAAATATATTCTGTCCAGAATTATCAGCTGCCAGTATTCAATTGTGTTAGCATGACAGAATATGCTTAAGTCTTGGCTCATGGAGGTCAGAAGAGGGTGTTGAATCCCCCTGGAACTGGACTTATGGACAGTGGTTAATAGCTGCCATGTGGGGTCTGGAAACCAAACCCAAGTCCTCTGCAAGAGCAACTAGTACTCTTAACAGCAGAGCCATCTCTCCAGTCCCTGAACCTCTATTTAATGTTTGTAAATGGAACTATGCAGATCTTTTCTTTTTTAATGTTTCATAATCTTTTTCACAAGGTAGATGTGAAGATGAAACAAGAAAACACAAGGGAAGCTATACTGGTTGCATCGAAAAGCAGTCTGATTATAAGATGCCAACATTACTTCTGATCTATTTGTTCAAGATAAATTAGTTTAATCTTATGTTATTTCAGTTGGATTTCTGGATAATACATTGTGAGAGGAGTACTTATAGTGAAAATGTTAAGTAATGGAGCCATTGTGAGATGGGGAAACCTTTCCAGACCTTCAATCACACATATATAAGAAATGATGACATCATCAAGAGAGAGGCTGACCAAAGTTCCAGAACCAAAATTATGAGAAAGATATCTGTCACTCTTGACTCTCTCCAGGGGAGAGTAAGATTAGTTAGAAGGGGGAAGTAGAAGGGGGAAGGACCGCGTGGATTTCTGTGGGTTGGCCCGAAGCTCTGTCTTCCCTGGGAAGATATGTTCTAGCAACTGTTTGGTGTGTTTTTAAAGGTCAGAGAGGCTTTTGCTCTATAGGATGAAGTGGCTGTGACACCTGATTAATGTCTGTGCAGTACTTTCCAGAATGAAATTTAATCAGCAGAATGATTGCAGCAAGCAGCTGCCTGGAGGAAAATGATCCTGTTCTAATGGTGGCTTGTTTGATGTGTTGGCATTGTAGTAGGGCACGTACATTATTAGTGCAGCCCAAGGGGCCCCAACTAGGACACTGGATCAACTAGTAAGGAAATGCAGTGCACAGCATCAGCCCCTCCATGGCTCTGCATAGGGTCATCACTGTCAGACTGTCAGTTCCTCCTCACTCCAAAGATCTCTCCTGTCAGCTTCCTTCCCACCCCCAGGGTCTTACTTGTCAGCTATTCACCCCCTCCTATCATTAGCCATTCCCAGAGTCCTCTCAGATCCATCAATCTCCATGCTCTCTCCATACCCCAGCTTCAAGGCCTTCCATAACAGCGTCCTTACAGCACACTTGCACATGCAGACAAGCACATCTCCCTCTCCTTCCTCGACAGGTATTCTCAAGGCTTGAGTGAAATAAAGAATGGCCTCTCCTAACAAAAATGTTGGGAGTGTTGTGATCTAATCAACCCCTCTTCTTCCCCTGTTTTCCCATCAGAAACACAGAGGTGATCCTATACTGACTTGAAGAAATTTTGCACTCAGTACTGTACTCCATAATACACAGGAAATACAGCAAAGCCCTATGCGACTGACATTTCCTACAACTCAAATGACATTAGGTATTCTGTATGTAAGTTGATTGTAGTCTGAAGTGTTTTCCCAACAGAAGAGAGAGATGAGGGAGGGTTGTGCTGGTCACAATTTATTTCCTTCTTTCTTTTTTCTTTTTTGGGGTCTTTTTGAGACAGGGTCCCCCTGTAAACCACAGCTGACCTGGGATGCACTATGTAGATCAGGTTGTCTTTGATCTCATAGAGATCTTCCTCTCTCTGCCTCTCAAGTCCTGGGACTAAAGATGTGTACCTCAATGCCCAGCTTTGGTCACAATTTCTTGCTGGTCTTTGTTTCCCTAATTTGAAAAATGTTCACTGAATCCCTCATGAATGACCCCAGAATCACTACAGGTGCAGTACTTGGAAGTATGAAGTCCAGACTTCACACTGGAGAAAGAGCCTTGCAGGGTCAAAATGAATAGAGCCATGCATTGCCCTCTGTAATCTCAAAGACAGAACAGTATTATTCCATGAGGCATTGAGAATACCTCAAGATTCACAAAATTATCATAAGGTACCACCCCAGGTCTCTAATATATGAAATAAATGTAGAATCCAGAAAAATCCGAAGCCAGATCAGTGTTCCTAGCTATATTAAGCTGTGTTTGTGGTGGGGGAGGCTATAGAGATGGAATAGAATGGAAGAGAGTACAAATAGTAATCAAAGTTAAGAGGCGCCGTGAAGAGTATAGAGCATATCATTATTGAGCACTTGATTTGTTCTAGGCACTATAAATAAATAATATCCACAGCCTGCTCTCAATGAGTTCATAGTGAAGTGGGGAATAAAAATTTGGAAAAAGATCATTTCAGCCAGGTTTAGTTGTTCACACCTGTAATTCTAGCACTCAAGAGGCAAGAAGCAGGAAGACCACAAATTGAATACTAGTCTGAGATGAATAGCAAGACTCTGTCTCAAAAATCTTTTGCAGCACAAAAATGTAAATACATTGACAAAGGTGTCTGCTGGCTATGGAGAGGACTGAGAAGAGGTTCAAAGGCTGGAGGTACAGAGGAAATGTTACCTGACATAGCTACTAAAGTATTCATTTATTCATTCTCTAGGACATAAGTCCTATGAGGTCAGATAATGGTTTTATTCATTATTCTATGCCTAATGCTAATATAACAGTACTGGAATATTATAGGTGTCCAATGAATACTCATTTAGTAAATGAATACATCCTTATATGTGCCAATCCATGTGATAAATACTTGGGACACATGGGAAAGAGATGATAGAAAAGGGGAAGGAGTAATTGTAGTCATTTCTTGAGCAATATGTGGTTCATGGAGCCACTCACTAAGATGTGTAGATGCCTAAAGATGGGGATGATGAGAATCTGGGGATTGGAAACAATCAAATAGATCTACTTGGGTCATGTTATATTTGAAATGTTTATTGGAGCATGTAATGGAAAGGTCAAAAAAGGCAGTTGGATTTCTGGATGTCTGGAGTTCGGAGAAGCTGTCTGATCTACATATATAAGTTTGAAAACCATCTACATGAGGAAAATCTCTAAATCCATAGTCTTAGATGAAATCACATAAAAAGAGAGCAGAGAGAAGATAAAATAACCTACAGACGAACTGAGTCTTTATGGCTTAGCACCTAGCCTGTTCTTGAGAAAATTCCATGTGTACTTGAATTGTTTTTGTTTTGAGGTAGAGTGTTTTGAGTGTGTTGAGGTAGGTGGCAGGATACAAAATAAACCTAGAAAAATCAGTAGCCTTTCTCTACACCAACAGTAGGCAGCTGAAGAAGGAATACAAGGAGATCTTCCCACTCACAATAGCCTCAAAAACAATAAAATACCTAGGAACAAACCTAACCAAAGATACCAAGGACCTCTACAACAAAAATTTTAAACCTCTGAAGAAGGAAATTGAAGAAGACATCAGGAGATGGACAAACCTCCCATGCTCATGGATTGGGAAAATAAATATAGTAAAAATGTCCATTCTACCTAAACTTGTATACAGATTTAATGCAATCCCAATCAAAATCCCCAAGAGCTTCTTCACAGGTTTGGAAAAAAGAATCCTCAATTTCATTTGGAAAAACAAAAGACCCCGAATAGCCAAAGCAACTCTGGGCGAAAAGAGCAATACAGGGGGGATCGCTATACCAGACATCAAACTATACTACAGGGCTATAGTCATAAAAACAGCTTGGTACTGGCACAAAAACAGACCAGTTGACCAATGGAACAAAATTGAAGATCCAAACCTGAGCACATACAATTTCAGCCATCTCATATTTGATAAGGAGGCCAAGAAGACACATTGGAGGAAAGACAGCATCTTCAACAAGTGGTGTTGGCAAAACTGGATCACCACCTGTAGAAGAATGAAATTAAACCCCTACCTCTCACCCTGTACAAAAGTCAATTCCAAATGGATCAAAGACCTCAACGTGAAATCCAAAACTCTGGAGGTGATAGAAGAGAAACTTGGCAGCAGACTACAAGACGTAGGTGTAGGAAAAGACTTCTTAAATCAGACAGCAGCTGCACAAGAAGTAAGGTCATCAATTGACAAATGGGACCTCATTAAACTCAAAAGCTTCTGTACATCAAAGGAAACAATAAAGGAAGTGAAGAGAAAACCCACAGAATGGGAGGAAACCTTCACAGCAGATACATCTGACAAAGCATTAATCTCCAGAGTATACAAGCTACTCAAAAAACAAAGAAGAAAGAAAACAAATGAATCACTCAGAAGATGGAGCAAAGATCTGAACAGAGACTTCACAGAGGAGGAATTAGAGATGGCTGAGAAACACCTTAAGAAGTGTTCAACATCACTAATAATTAAGGAAATGCAAATTAAAACCACCTTAAGATACCACCTTACTCCAGTAAGACTGGCTAGGATCAAGAAAACAAATGATGCCAAGTGCTGGAGAGGGTGTGGGGAAAGGGGAACACTCATCCATTGCTGGTGGGAATGTAAACTTGTGCAGCCACTATGGAAAACAGTGTGGAGAACCCTTAGAAGACTCAAAATGATCCTGCCATTTGACCCAGTCATACCACTCCTGGGTATATACCCACAAGACTCATCTTACTGCAGAGATACATGCACAGCTATATTTATTGCCGCTCTGTTCACAATAGCAAAAAACTGGAATCAACCCAAATGCCCCTCAACTGACGAGTGGATAGAGAAAATGTGGTACATGTACACAATGGAATTCTATGCAGCAGTAAAGAAAGACAACATCATGAACTTTGCAGGTAAATGGATGGAGCTTGAAGACATCATGTTAAGTGAAGTAACACAGTCCCAGAAAAACAAACGACAAATGGTATCTCTCATATGTGGACGCTAGTACCAATAACCCAGTTATAAATATTTCTTGTGGAGAGGGATGCATATTAAAAGAACAACAACAGAAAGATTGCATCAGAAGGCTGACTGAAATGGTGACTCGGGAGGGGTGGGAGGGGTGGGAGAGGGACACGGGTGTATATTCGATTGGTGCATGTTTAATTGACGTGAGTTCAACAAGTATCCAGTTTTGCCCAGACTCTGTCTACAGGATACATGGTGTTTTAGGACTTAGTAAAAGTAAATATGTGCATATTGGACAACATTGGTTTGAAGGCTGATAAAAACGGTAATGCATCTGAGTTAATTGGTGATATAAATTGCTGTTGTCCACATTAGCTTTAACTAAAATCTGTATAACAATTACTTTGGGATTGGTATAAACAAATGTTCTCTATAATTTTGCTGTCATATAGTATCACCTGGTAGCAATCTCTTTCACGTATAGGATGATTTAACTCAAAAATAAACTTTGTTTCCCAAGTTAAAAAAAAAAAAAAAGAAATATTTGTTAAGACTAGTTGGTTTAGGGGTGGGAGAAATGTCTCAGACATTTCTCCCAAGAGTGCTTGCTGCACAGTCATGTTGACCCAAGTTCAGATCTTAGCACCCATTTAACAAGCTGGGTGCCTTGCCAACTTCTGTAATTCCAGCTCCAAGAGATCCAATCCCCTCTTCTGCACTCCAGGCATGTACAGGTACATACTTACATACACAGACATGCACACATGAACATACACACACACACACACACACACACACACACATATATATATATATATACAAATAACTAACTAAAATAAATATTTTTAAACAATACCTGGTTTATATTATTCAAGTATTTTCTTTCCTTGTTTTATTTACTATGTAATTACATTGTATTGAAAGTAGCATATTGAAGTCTTTAACTAGTATTACTGAATTGTCCCTTTCTCCTTGTAGTTCAGAGAAGGTAGTGAAGTTCAAGGACAACCAAGATATCCTGGTACTTTGAAAACCTGGTGTGGTCTTAGGTGTGTATCTATTTATCACTGTTGCATATTCCTGAACTACTGACCTCTTTTAACTATAAAATGCACTACTTTGTGTCTGAAATTTTGTCTTAAAGTCTATTTTGTCCAGAGTATGTACATCAAAATTATTTGGTTAGGCTTCATGGTCTAGTTTTACTCATCTTTTAAAAATATTTTATTAGTTTTAGCTGGGCATGGTGGCGCACGCCTTTAATCCCAGAACTCAGGAGGCAGAGGCAAGCGGATCTCTGTGAGTTCAAGGCCAGCTTGGTCTACAGAGCAAGCTCCAGACCAGCTGGGACTAAAGGGAGACCCTGTCTCAAAAATACCAAAAAAAATTTTATTAGTTTTATTTTATGTGTATGAGTGCATTGCCTGAATGTATGTGAGTGCACCTGTGCAATGCCCATGGAGGTCAGAAGAGGACATCAGATTCTCCTAGAAATGGAGTTATTATCAGTTGTTAGCTACCTTGTCAGTGCTGGGAATCAAACCAGGTCCTCTGCAAGAGCAGCCAGTGCTCTTAACCACTGAGCCATCTCTCCAGCCCCAAGTTTTACCCATCTTTTACTTTCATCTTAATGATATTATATACTCTAAATCAGGTCTCTTGCAGATAGCATGCATGTAGTTGGGCCTTTTTTTAATGTATCAACTTTGTTCTTTTACAATTTAATGCGTGTATATAATATTCTAATTACTGTCACCTACCCTCTGTCTTTCTCCTACCCCTGCCAATCCCCCCATCCTCTCTACAAATCCTTTCCCAAAGTTTTTAATTGGCAAGAACAGCCTGATGCAGGCCCAGTACACGTCGCTGCAGCTACTGCGAGTTCATGATTACAGAGGCTGTGTCATGCCCAGAAGATGACACTTCACAGCCCTCCCTTGTTATCTTCTGGCTCTTACATTCTTTCTGCCTCCTCTTCCATGATATTTTCAGAGTCTTAGAGGGGATGGTACAAATGTCCTGTTTGGGGCTAAGCACCTAACCTTCACTTATTCTCAGCACTCTGAGTAGCTGTATGTCTACATTCACTCTTGTTCACTGCAAAGAGAGGCTTCTCAGATTAAGGTTGAAAGTAGCATTTGTCTATGGATATAAACATGGATATTTAGAAGGCAATTTGACACTATGACAATTTAACTAAACAATAGTGCTAAGCTCCCCTCCTACGGTTTATGACTTCACTAGCCTTATGTGTTTGACACAGTTTACAATACCATGCATGGGTTTCCTCCTGTGGAGCAGTCCGTACCTTCCATCTTGTTTGAGACAAGGTCACTGCTGCAACCACCAAGATAGCTGGCCCGTCAGCTTCCAGGGACTGTCTCCACTTCTCATGTCATCATAGGAACACTGGTATTACAGATGCATGCTATCATGTCCAGCTTCACATGAGTTCTTAGAAGCAGAACGCAAGTCCTCATACTTTACAGGAAGCCCCTTCCGGACGAAGCCACCTCCTCAGCCCTAATTACACAGTCTTGTTTCTTTCTTGTGCTGTTGTTTCCCGTGTTCCTTTTGTATTTGTTTTCCGGACTCCCAAAGACCTCAGGGTACATGTCAGTGGTGGTCTGTGATCCACACATTGATGATTTTAAAAGCTGGAAATGGGTATTTTAGGGTTGAGCAGATGGCTCAGTGGATAAAGCGCTTCCTATTCAAGTGAGGACTGCATTTCAGATCCTCAGAACCCATATAAAAACAGGACAGGTGTAGCAGTCACCTGTAATTCAGCATTTAGACAGCAGAGACAGAGTCTTCCCGTGGTACACTGGCTTCTCAGACTAGATGGCATTGGTGATCTCCGATGTGCAGCAAGAGACCCTTCCTCAATAAATAAAATGGAGAGAAATCAAGGAAGACATCCAACATCAACCTCAGGCTTCCACACACACAAACAAACATGTGCACATGCACCTACATATATATGCATACCAACACATGAAAACATGCCCTCAAATATGCACATATACCCCCACAACACACACACACACACACACACACACACACACACACACACACACACGCACTCACGCACGAGTGCACACATACAAGCACTTGCATATGTCAAAAAGGAAATGATTATTCTGTAGTCCGTTGTTTTCCCAATGCATAGTCACTAGCTAATGTTCCTGGGGTTTCCCTAGTGTTCCAGCTTGCTACTACACCAGAGGACTAATCCTGTGAAAATGGTGTTTGATCAATCTCATTTAGGACATAGACAAAATTGTCTTACTGGATACGGACCATGACCCTGGGAAGATTGACTGAACTTCCCTGTAAGAGAAGGCAGCCACTTGTGAGGCAGTCCCAGGAGCTCTGTGCTCATATCCACTAAGAAACTGAAAACAGAATTTCTGCATGACTAGAAGTCTAAATTATTATGAAGCAAATTTTACAGAGAAAAAGAGGGAGTCATAAGGGATATCTATGAAGGGGAAAGAGTGCTCTTCTGCTCTGCCACTCTATTACTTATGCTTCCATTGCAAAAAAGAGTTCAATTTTCAGGGGTGTAGGAAAGAAAGTTAGATTGAAACTTGGGTGCACAATATGGTACAATTGTAAATCTAAAATTTACTAAAATAATCTATATGGCAAAAGGCAAAATGGCACAGTCTGGCTTTTGTGCCTCTGCATAACAACATAGATCTGAATTAACATCAACGTTTGTTGAAATGCACCAATTGGCAAACCTTTAGAGATTGAATCAATACAGGGGATCAAATTATAGTTATATCTAGAGTCCCATTAAATTTAAAGAAGATACTCCTTCAATGTTAAGGCAGTTGTTACTAACAAATAGAGGGCATGTAGGTATGTATGCCTCAACTTAATCATCAGAATTATTATTTGGCCTAAATTCCCCATGGTCATAATATTCATTATGCTGAAATCTCTTTTAGTAGGCATGGACACTCTGAGTAAAAAATTATAATTAAATTAAATGTTTGGCACTTTAAACTTGGCTCCATTCACCAAGATGCGATAGTTTCATTAAAATACTTAGTATTGCCTGGTATAACTTATAGCAAGGTTTTCTTTCAATCACTTAAATTTATTACATAAGACCTTACCAGCAAAGGGCTAACTATCCCCACTGCTTTGGTGTTAACCCCAATGTTACCTATTCTTTTTATATATGTTTATTATATATATATATATATATATATATATATATATATATATATTATTATTTAATTATATATATATATATATTATGTTTCATTATGCCTGCATGTATGTAAGATACCTCATGTCATGCAATGCTTCTGGGGATGAAAGAAGGTGTAGGATCCCCTGGAACTGGAGTTATAGGCAGTTATTAGCTGTCATGTAAGTGCTGAGAAGTGAACCTTGATCCTCTGCAACAGCAGCCAGTGCTCTTAACCGCTGAGCCATCTCCCCAGCCCCCCAAACTTACACCTATTCTTAAATCTGAAAATATAGTGCTTCACAATAGATAACTGCAACCTCAATACAATAGTCACCTCCATTAGGGTCCTTATACACAACACCTCCCATAGTTAGAATTAGTGATTCCATCCAATCAGCAAACAGTAAGTATTGTGTTATTATGAATTTGAATGATACGCTCTGTTCCATATCTAGTTCTACAACATCTCAGTGGCAGTTTGTCATTACCTCCTAAAGGATACAATATGCCTTTACTAGGCCTTATCATTGTACATAATCCACACAGGCAAAGCTACTGAAGCCTCCTTACTGGACAATGAACCTAAATCTGGGCTCTCTAGGAAGTCCTCCCTACAGGAAGGATTGGATTCCCCTATTCTCCCTCATTTGCTAGATGCCATGATACTAGAAGTCAGCCCTCTCATAGGCCCTTGGCTATCTAGGAATTCATGCGTTTTTGGATGGTATCACACTACCATATAAGGTGGAGTTCAAAAGAACATTGCTATTTTTCTTCTCTGACTCAGAATGATTCTAAAAAGAATATGACAGTAGGTTTGCACAACTGGCCACACTTTAGGCAGTCATCCGGATTTTCACAGCCAACATATGATCTTTTTTCTTTTTAAACATGGTCTAATATATATATATATATATATATATATATATATTTATATATATACTATACTTGCCCTGGAACTTGCAGTGCAGGACTAAGCTGGCCTTAATCTCAGAGATCCACGTGTTTCTGCTTTGCTTCCAATGTTCTGGGATTAAGGCAATGTACCACCACACTGAAAATACATGATCTTATGTACACTTTTAATAAAAACTGCTGCATTTGGGGCTAGAGAGATGGTCCAGTGGTTAAGAGCACTGGCTGCTCTTGCAGAGGACCAGGTTCGATCCAGCCCCATCACGTAACTGTGTAACTCCAACATCCGAACAACTCAGTTCTCAAGAGCAACCCATGCCTTCTTCTGATCTCCATGGGCACTGCCACAACATGGGTAATACCACCACCATGTAGGTAATATGCTCATACACATAAAACTAAAAACAATAAAACTATTTTTTGTCTTTTTGAGACAGGGTCTCCCTTTAGTCCAGCTGTCCCTGGAGCTCACTCTGTAGACTCGGCTGGCCTTGAACTCACAGCGATCCTCTGCCTCTGCCTCCCAAGTGTAAAGATTAAAGCCATGCGCCACCACTCCCAGCTCAATAAAATGTTTTAAAAAAGACTGTTGCCTCCTTTGGAATAAAGAACTCAAGAAATCTCTTGCTTCATAGATACTTAAAATGCAAACCAGTGTAACATATATCTCTACATATAGTAAGAGCATAATAAATGAACTTTTTTTTTTTTTTTTTTTTGGTGTTTTCGGACAGGATCTCCCTGCTAGACCGAGCTGTCCTGTAACCCTCTGTTAGACCAGGTTGGCCTGAACTCACAAACTGATCACTGCTCTTTCATGAACAGTGCCTGACCCCGTCTGTTGTCTCGTCTCGGGAGTGCTAGGATTAAGGATGGTGTGTGCCACCACGCCCAGCTTAATAAAGGAACTTTTGAAGCCATTCCTTATCCCTTTTAGAGCTCCATGCATTGAGAGTAGGAAAAGAACCATTATGTTGCTCAGAATGCATAATACTGGGTCCATGAAGAAGACATGAAGAACTTCCATCTCATACACACCTGCCTTAATTGAATGCATAATGGGCTCTTCAGAGAATTTTTCAGTTGCAAGGTGGCAAATGAACCCCACTGAGTGTCACTGCTTCACAGTCATTGATGAATCTAAACTCATGCATAAAGGCGTGTATGTTTTGCACCAGTGCCACACAGATTACCCTAAATACCTTTATTGACTATATAGGGGGGCACCTCTAATGTTTGTGGTTTTTAAAAACTTTTTTTTTAAATAAATTTTTTGCTGGGCGTGGTGGTGCACGCCTTTATTTTTTTTAATATTTTTTTTCTTAAATTTTTATTTATTTCTGTATGTGTATGAATGTACTGTCTGCTTGTTAAGTTTGTGCACCCATGTCGTGCAATGCCGCGGAGGTCAGAAGAGGGTCTCGATTCCCTGGAACTGAGAGTCTCTGGAATACGGAGTTACAGACTGGTTCTTAGCCGCCATGTGGGTGTGGGGATCGAACACCAGGTCCTCTGCAAGAGCACAGTCGGTGCTCTTAACCGCTAGGCTATCTCTCTTAAAACATTTTTTTTACACTTGGGTCTGGAGAGAAATCTGGTGGTGTGAGAGTTAAGAGCACTGACTGCTCTTGCAGAGGACCTGAGTTCCATTCATGTGCATCCATATGGAGGCTGACAGCTGTTTGTAACTCCAGTTCCAGGTGAATCCAATGTCTTTTTCTGACCTCCACAGGCATTGCATGACACGGATGCACTTACACACATGCAGGCAATATATTCATACACACAAAATAAAAATAATTTATAAAATTAAAACTTACTTATTCTTATGAATTTTATGTGCCATTTTTGAACATTTCATAACAATAATCTTAATCATATGTAATAGCTCTCCCCATATCATGCATTGCATATCCCCCAACAGATTTCATGCATTCTTTCATATATGTTCAAGGCCTACTCACGTCAAAATTTTTGTACCCAGATGTCCTCGGTGCAAGTTTACATACACTGGAGTTTAGCCAGCCTATCTAAAATTCCATTCCAATTTTAAAGAGATCAATTTGGGGCTGGAGAGATGGCCTAATGGTTCAAGAGCATTGCATGCTCTTGCAGAGGACCCGGGTTCGATCCCCAGCACCCACATCGGCGCTAAGAACCGTCTGTAACTCCCAATTCAGGAGAACTTCAGTTCCAGGGGAATCTGACACCCTCTTGTGACCTCCGCGGCATCGCACACACACGGGTGCACAGACCTAACATGCAGACAGTACATTCATACACATAAAAAATAAATAAAAAAATTTTAAAATTTTAAAAAGATCAATCTATCTCACAGTGTCAGCTGCTATATATTCCTCAGCTAAGTTTAGGTCTGCTGCTTGTCTCCCCGTTTTAATTACAGGTTTTAAAATTATTTTTTTTTTAATTTTAATTATTTTCCATGTATATTTTATTGAATTTTTGTGCATTTTTATACAAAACAATCTTCATCTTTCTTCATCCCCTCCCTCATCCACACCTCATAGCCCTCCCACAAGATTTCATGCATTCTGTGACATATGTTAAGGCTATCATATTCATGGTTTTTTAACCATTTTTTCTCATTCTCCTGGTAAGTGCCTACTCCACCTTGCTAAGAAGTCATTCTACTCCTCCACAAGTATCAGTTGTTACCAGAGCATACATTGATGTGGAGATGCCAAGACATCAATTGTGATACAATACTTAAAGTTAAGTACTTCTTTGATAACTGGAAAAATCCAAAGAGTCTTGTATTCGTCACTTTTCTGCTGCTGTGGTACACAACACATGACCAAAGGAAATTCTAAAAGGAAGAGTTTATTTGAGCTTACATTGACGGTTCCAGGGAATTTAGCGCCCATTGTGGTGGGAGGCATGGCAGGCTGGAGCTGGAGCAGCAAGCTGAGGGTCACATTCGCAAAGAGCACAGGAAAGAGAGAGGCAACTGGGACCACGAGGCTTGTTAACTCACTAAGCCTGCCCCAGTGACATATTCCTCTAGTCACGGCCACACCTTCTAAGACCTCCAAAACAGTGCCACACAACTGGAGACAAACGTCTGAATACTTAAAGACCTAGGGGAGCACTCATTCAAATCACCACATTCCACTCCCTGGCCCCCATAGCTCCTGACCATATAAAAGCAAATGCATTAGTCAACCTTAAAAGCCCCATAGTCCTTACCAGTTTCCATGCCATTCAAAAGTCTACACTCCAAAAGTCTCTTCGGAGACTCAGGCCAATCTCTTAACTGTAGCCCCTTAAAATCAAAAGGCAAACTACAAGCTCACAAACATACAGTGGAACGAATACACATTCCATCCAAAAGGGAGGAATAGAGGGTCATAGTGAGGAAAACACTGGACCAAAACAAGACCGAAAATCAAGCAGGGCAAAAACCAAGTCCAGTAGCTCCATGTAGCAACTTTTGGGGCTTTACTTTCAAAGGGCTTAATTGCTCAGCTCTTCCGCTTTGCTTGCAACATACATCTCTTTCGTCAGGCTGGTACCACTCCCTGTATGCAGCTCTCCTTAGCAAAAATCTCATAGGTCTGCATCTCGAAAGTCTTCTTGGGGTCTCTGCTGCCAACAGGCTTCACATTCATAGGCTTCAGCACAAGGCCATATCTGCCTTCTTTCAAGGGAACCCCTGCTGCATCTGCCTGACTTTTGCAGCTTTCTGAAACTAGTGGAGAAGAACTGAAGACCCTTCACTCTTGCAAACTTCTGCCTCTAAAGCCAGCACCACGTGAATGAAACTGCTGAGTTTGGCTGCAAGTTTGGGATGGAGCCTGGCCTATTTCAACAGACAACTTTTTCTCTGCCCTGAACTTGGAGCAGAAAACCCTTTCACTATTTTCCTTTTCAAAAATTGGAGCTTAGCTGGGTGTGGTCTTGCCCTGAAGGATTGATTCTGTTGTTTACTTGTAAATCTCTAGGCCTCTCCTTAATCACTTTAATCTCACCTTTCCCATTGTTTACTTGTTAAATATCTAGGCCTCTCCTTTAATTGCTTTATCTTATGAAAGGGAGCCTCTCCTTCACCATGCCTTGGCCACCACCTTTAATCTTCCTAGTGCAGTTTTTCAATCCAAACTGTACATTTTGCATTTCTTTCTGCCCCATTGCTCTTCTTCACTGTAGATCTGCACAATATCTTACCATTAAGCCACGCCCACATTTTACATAGGCTGTCTTGAAATATGCTCTCCCAAGACATCAGTCCACCGCTTTTCAACTTAGATCAGGCAGCATTTGGGCTGTGGACCAAAACTGCCGCCAGATCTTATCAAAATATCCCAGTTGCTGCCTAGTCTTTTTTCCTCTGGAACTACATTTTGCAGCCATGCTTTCTTCCAGGCTTCTACTAAAATGGCCTTAAGCTCTGCTTACAGTAGTCAACGTTTCTAGCCCAAAGTTTCCAAAGTCTTCCACATTTCTCCAAACATCCACATGATCAGGTTTCTTCACAGCCAACAGCCCATCTCTGGTACCAAATAACTGTATAGCCCTTTGGAAGTCAATTCCAGAGTTGCATTGTGGAGCTTACTGGACTTGGCTTTTGCCCTTGTTTGGTTTTGTTTGTTTTGGTCTAGTATTTCCTCACTATGCCTCTTATTCCTCCCTTTTGGGATGGGAAATGGTATTTCGGTTCCACTGTACGTTGGGAGTATGTAATTTGTTTTTTGATTTTACAGGAGCTCTATAGTTAAGAATTGGCCTGAGTCTCAGAAGATACTTGGACTGTAGACTTTTGAAATGGCATTGAACTGGTAAAGATTATGGGGGAATTTTAAGGTTGGACTAGTTTTGACCTTATACGGTAGGGCCTTGGGGCAGGAGTGGAATTGTGGTGGTTTGAATGAGTGTCCCCATAGGCTGTAAGTATTCAGCCATTTTGTCTCCCAGTTTTGGTGGCACTGTTTTTTGGAGGTCTTAAAAGGTGTGGCCGTGCTAGAGAGTACGTTATTGCGGGTGGCTAGTGAGTTTAACAAGCCTTTGGTCTCCACGTGCTCTCTCTGTTTCCCATGCTCATTGCCAGATGTGACCCTCGGTTTGTTGCTCCAGCTCAGCTGCCCATGCCTTCCCACCACAATGGACTCTAATTCCCTGGAACCGTCAATTGTAATCTCAAACAAACTCTTCCTTTTATAAGTCTGTCATTTGGTGTTTAATCCACAGCAACAGAAAAGTGACTAATACAAATCTCAAATAATTAACTATAAATTCCCTCTCCACTATACTCCTGTACATAAAATCACTAGCCAACCCGAAGCTTTCAGCACAGTAACTATTCCTAGGTGGGAAATATCCATCCTTTCATTCCATGGAATTGTTCAAACAAGCCAATCACATCCTTCTGTGAGAACCAAAGATCACCTCAAATTTTTGATACTATAATGTTTGTCTATCAGTGTACTGGTTAGTTTTCATTGTTAATTAACAGAAATTAGAGTCACTTGGGAAAAGAGAACCTCAGTTGAGGAATTTCTCTGTACAGATTGGACTGTGGGCCTATGTTGGGTGCATTTCTTGATTGCTAATTGAGTGTTACGGGAAGGCTCAGCCTGCTGTGGGCAGTAAGTACATCCCTAGGCAAGTGGGGTTGGGCTATAAGAAAGGGGACTTGAAGAGGGCGGATGGGGAGGATGGGCTCAGCAGTTTGAGCAATAATAGTTGCTTCTATGGCAGAGGGAGCCAGGTGTGATTTCCCAGCACTGACCTGGAGTACGACCCATCTGTAACGTCCAGTTCACAGGGATCTAGCACCCTATTCTTAACTGTGGCCAAGGGCAAGGAATCATGGGCTACGAACTAAACACGACACATAATATTAAAAATAATAATTTTTTTAAATTTCTACTGGAAGCCCAATGGGAGGAAGTAAGCCAGAAAGCGTGTTCTTCTGGTTTATGTCCAGGTTCCTATCTTGTTCCTACCATGACTTCCCTCAGCGATAGACTGTTATGTAAAGTTTAAGCTGGAATAAACAATTTCCTCCCCAAGCTGCTTTTTGGTTTGGTGTTTTATATAACAACAGGAGTAACTTAAGTGACCTACAAAACCCTGCTTTTCACTTCTATTCAAGATCACTTCTTTGTGTCTTGCTGGTATGAAGTGTTCCTCCTTTAGCCTGTTCATATATTTGACCAGTAACTTGCTATAAATTTCATTTGACCAGTATCAAATGTAATGTATTCAACCATCTCCATAAACCTATGGAAATTCATTCCATCACAATGGGTGGAGACATGAACCAAATTAAAAAGAAACAAGGGGGAAAAGTATTATTTGTCTTTGTTGCTTTGCTTATATAGTTATATTTTGGTTTGTTTCTTTCTTCATGTGGATTTTCTATAGTATTCTTTCATTTCAACTTGAATACTCCCATTTCAATATCTCTTTTTTTTCAATATTTCTTGTTGGGCAGATCTAACAATAATTTTTTTTCAGTTTTTGTTGACCTTGGAACTTCCTAATTTTCTTTTACCTTTCTTATCCTTGAGTTTAAGTATTCCTTTAGCCCAGGATGGCCTGAGAATTAGGATTATTCTGACTTCATTTTTTCCCACTGCTGGTATGTACAACCATTATCAGCTCTTTTTCATTTTTTTTGATAGGGAATCATTATGCAGCCCTGGTTGGCATGGAACAGGCTGTGTAAATCAGGATGGCCTTCAAATCACAGAGATATACTGCTTCTGCCTCTAGTGCAGGGACATAAGTCCATGGGCACAATACTATAATATGTTTTACATATTATGTATGTTGTGGCATACATTAAATCTCTTTGGTGTTTTTCTTATCTTTTATTTTTGTTTTGATACTGGTCTCCCTGTAGCCCCAATTTGATTGGAACTCACTCTGTAGACTCGCTGGCTCAATTCCCAAAGAGAATCCACTGTTTCTCTGCTTTCCTAGTGCTGGTATTAAAAGTGTCCACCACCAACGGCTCGCTTAGCTTTAATTTTTAGTAAATAATCTTACTGATTCAATTTTTTAAGACAGTTTCTTTCTGTTCTTCAGACTGACCTTGAACTGGTGACTCTCTTGCTTTAGCCACCAAAGAGCTAGGATTAGAGGTGTAGACCACTGCACTTGGACAATCTTTTTATTTCAGTATGTTTATGTCACCTTACTACCTTCTGACCTCTAGATTTTGATAAGAAATTTAACTGTTGATTATGTTGAACAACCCTTGCATGTAATAAGTCACTTTCCTTTTCTGCTTGTAGACTTCATTGTCTTTTGATAGATTATGATGTGTCTAGGTGTGGAACTCTAAATTTATACTACTTGGAGTTCATTTCATTTCTCACACATGCAAATTAATGATAAATTGCTATTTTAATTAATTCAAGCTTTTTATTTGAATGTTTTAAATTTGAATCTGTGATCTTCATATATATATTTTTGTTTATAACTTTCTCCTATTTGCAACACCTACCTTCTCACTGTATTTCACTATACTCCTATATTATTAGGTCCTATCTGTCAAATTTGTTGTCCCAAATGCACTTTCTGTGTGGGTCAACCATGGAAGCTGTTTACCTACCAATGTCAACCTTTAAAAGATTGCTAGTGGCATGTTGTGATGGTGCATACCTTTATCCCAGCACTTGGAGAGGCAAAGGGACTCGATCTCGTGATGGGGGGCCACCTTGGTATACACAGTGAGTTGTGAGTTTCCAGGAGCTGGGCCTTGAGGGACCTTGTTCAAAAGATCAAGAGAGAGAGAGGAGAGGAGGAGAGAGTGAGAGAGAGAGAGAGGAGAGAGAGAGAGAGAGAATGCCTCTCCTCCCTCCAGCTATTGGTTGTAAGAGCAAAGATGAAGATTACCACAGGAAACTCTTTTTTCAGTGTTTGGAAGTACTCAGTTGAACTCACGTATGTGACACTATGCAAAGTTCCTCTTAAGCTCAATTGATAATATTCCAGCATAGACTGTTGGAATGGAGTAGAAATCTGGGTTTTGACAATTTCTTCAAGTGATATTTTCCTCTTATTTTCCTTTATCTTTTGGATCTCCCATTGTGCCCATGTTGTTAAGCTTGGTCTTCTCCAACAGGTCTCTGTGTCTCTGTTCATTATTTTCTTATTTTTTTTCTACCTTCAATTAAAACTAATAATCTTAACATACTTTTGAGTTCACTGATGCTTTTGTTCTGCCTGCTCAGTTCTGCCGATGAGTTCCTATAGTGCCTTGTTTGTTTCAACTCTATACTTATTTTAATTTTAAGTGTAAGAGTGACTATACTGTGTGTTTCTACTGATGACTCTTATATGCTTCAGTACTCTCTATTAATTTTATTGGACTGGAGTGCTTCAGGTTGATGATATGATCACAGAGTCAATTACGTGTTATATCGTTATCTCGTTACCTCTCTATCTCCTTTGTAGTGCAACTTTTTTGAATGATGATATTCTTTATGATAACTATACGTGCTCTTAACGGCGCTTATACCTCCTTAATAATACACGCCAGGGCATGCTTTTTTTATTTATTTATTAATATAATTTTTTATTTATTTTATTTTGGTCTTTTCGAGACAGGGTCTCTGTAGTCCAGGTGTCCTGGAACTACTCTGTGACCAGCGCTGGCTTGAACTCACAAATCTGCTGCCTCAATGCTCCCAAGTGCTAGGATTAAAGGCATTGCACCACCACGGCTTGGACTATTATGTTTTATTATCATTTCTAGTTTGCTTATTCCATTGGCTTACTTGGCGATTCTGTGAAGGTTTGTCTTTTAATTTGCGACCACTGAAGATCTTTTTGGTTTAGTTTGAGTGGTACTAATTGATTAGAGAGATAAATCCCTAAGTGCTAGTACCAGTGAAATTCAGAGTCTTCTTTGAGGGGCTTTGTGCTCATTTGGAGGTATTTAACACTCAGCTACATGGTTTGAAACTGTCTTATTTTCACATCTACTAACTTAGAACCCAATGGTCAGCTGAAGGAGAGAATTCTGGATCTTCTCNCTCCAGGCCAGCTGGGACTAAAGGGAGGACCTGTCTCAAAAAGACCAAAAAAAAAAAAAAGAAATGGGTCTGGGGTCCCAGGAAACTGACCACATAATCCATTTCCACAAGGCATTTCAGAAGGCTGCTCTGAATCCAGCAAGCACACCTTGTTAAAATGGCCTTCCCACAGGCTCAAGGCCACAACATAGCAGCAGTCTCCCAGCTACCTACACCCAGGTGGGTGAGACTATTAAGTGACAAGCTGCACAATGCTGGAGTCTCAGCACTGGCTGTGTCCCCCAGGGCTGTCCAGAGCCTCCTTCCAACCTGTTTCTGTTGCCATCTCCCCCCATCACTGTCTCTCTATTGCTGTCTGTTTCTGTCCATCTTTCTATCTTGCTCCCTGCCCTCCCTGACTAATCTTGTCTTAAGCTCTCATGCACAGCTGTGTCTAGAGAGCTTCAGGGCTGGCACCTCTGGCTGCTGTGTCCATTGGGGCTTTCTCTGGACTGGAGCCTCCACATAGCCTGGGTTACTTCTCATAGCTTCCCTGGCATTCGGTTATTCATTCAACAAACATTGCTCAAAACAGGCACAATACAAGTAGAATCTATAAGCATATATAATTTGTAAGTTTGTTACCAATCAGCCGACTAGGCTAGGGTTGTTTTTCCTCTACCCAAGAAAGGAGGTGATGAAGAGTTCTAGGAACAGCGGTCCACAGCTATTGAGTTCCCAAGGCCTACAGGCTAGACTGGGGAACCCAGAAGCTAATAGCTAAAAGCTCTGAGACCCAGGGGCCTATTGCTCCAGCTTTAGAAGTCAGAGACTAGGGCTGGAGAGATGGCCTAGCGGTTAAGACCACTGACTGCTCTTACAGAGGACCCGGGTTCGATCCCCAGCACCCACATGGCGGCTAAGAACCGTCTGTAACTCCAATTCCAGGGGAATCTGACACCCTCTTCTGACCTCCGCGGCATCGCACAACACGGGTGCACAGACCTACATGCAGACAGTACATTCATACACATAAAAAAATAAATAAATAAAATTTTAAAAAATTTTAAAAAGATCAATCTATCTCACAGTGATCAGCTGCTAATATTTCCTCAGCTAAGTTTAGGGTCTGCTGCCCTTTTCCCCAGTTTTATACAGGGTTTTAAAATTATTTTTATTTTTAATTTTAATATTTTCAATGTATATTTTATTGAATTTTTGTGCATTTTATACAAAACATCTTCATCTTCTTCATCCCCCTCCCTCATCCACACACCTCATAGCCCTCCCACAAGATTTCATGCATTCTGTGACATATGTTAAGGCCTATCATATTCATGGTTTTTTATAACCATTTTATTCTCATTCTCCTGGTTAAGTGCCTACTCCACTTGCTAAGAAGTCACTTCTACTCCTCCACAAGTATCAGTTGTTACCAGAGCATACATTGATGTGGAGATGCCAAGACATCAATTGTGATACAATACTTAAAGTTAAGTACTTCTTTGATAACTGGAAAAATCCAAAGAGTCTTGTATTCGTCACTTTTCTGCTGCTGTGGTAAAACACCATGACCAAAGGAAATTCTAAAAGGAAGAGTTTATTTGAGCTTACAATTGACGGTTCCAGGGAATTAGAGTCCATTGTGGTGGGAGGCATGGCAGCTGGAGCTGGAGCAGCAAGCTGAGGGTCACATCTCGCAAAGAGCACAGGAAGCAGGGAGAGAGCAACTGGAGACCACGAGGCTTGTTAAATTCACTAAGCCTGCCCCCAGTGACATACTTCCTCTAGCACGGCCACACCTTCTAAGACCTCCAAAAACAGTGCCACCAACTGGAGACAAACGTCTGAATACTTAAAGCCTATGGGGAGCACTCATTCAAACTACCACATTCCACTCCCTGGCCCCCATAGGCTCCTGACCATATAAAATGCAAAATGCATTTAGTCCAACCTTAAAAGTCCCCATAGTCTTTACCAGTTTCAATGCCATTCAAAAGTCTACACTCCAAAGTCTCTTCTGAGACTCAGGCCAATCTCTTAACTGTAAGCCCCTGTAAAATCAAAAGGCAAACTACAAAGTCTCAACATACAGTGGAACTGAATACACATTCCCATTCCAAAAGGGAGGAATAGAGGCATAGTGAGGAAACACTGGACCAAAACAAGACCGAAAATCAGCAGGGCAAAAACCAAGTCCAGTAGCTCCATGTGCAACTTCTGGGACTTTACTTCCAAAGGGCTTAGATGGCTCAGCTCTTCCAGCTTTGCTTGCAACATACATCTCTTTCTTAGGATGGTACCACTCCCTGTATGCAGCTCTCCTTAGCAAAAATCTCATAGGTCTGGCATCTCGAAAGTCTTCTTGGGGTCTCCGCTGCCAACCAGGCTTCACATTCATAGCTTCACACAATGGCCTATCAGGGCCTTCTTTACACAGGGACACCCCTGCTGCACTCTGCCTGACTTTGGCAGCTCTCTGAAACTGTGGAGGAAGAACTGAAGACCCCTTCACTCTTGCAAACTTCCTGCCTCTAAAGCCAGCACCACGTGAATGAAACTGCTGAGTTTGGCTGCAAGTTTGGGATGGAGCCTGGCCTATTTCAACCACATTTGCAACTTTTCTCTGCCCTGAACTTGGAGCAGAAAACCCTTTCACTATTTTCCTTTCAAAAGTTGGATTAGCTGGGTGTGGTCTTGCCCTGAAGGTATTGATTCTGTTGTTTACTTATAAACCTCGAGGCCTCTCCTTAATCACTTTAATCTCACCTTTCCCATTGTTTACTTGTAAATATCTAGGCCTCTCCTTAATCACTTTAGTCTCCTTATGAAAGGGAGCCTCTCCTTCACATGCCTTGGCCACACCTTTAATCTTCCTAGTGCAGTTTTCAGATCCAAACTGTACATTTTGCATTTCTTTCTGCCCCATCTGCTCTTCTTCACTGTAGATCTGCACAATATTTACCATTAAAAGCCACGCCACCATTTCTACATTAGGCTGTCTTGAAATATCCTCCACCAAAGACATCAGTCCACCGCTTTTCAACTTAGCATCAGGCAAGCATTTGGGCTGTGGACAAACTGCCGCCAGACTCTTATCAAAATATCCCAGTTGCTGCCTAAGTCTTTATTTTCCTCTGGAACTACATTTTTTGCAGCCATGCTTTCTTCCAGGCTTCTACTAAAATGGCCTGTTAAGCTCTGCTTACAGTAGTCAACAGCTTTTCTAGCCCAAAGTTCCAAAGTCTTCCACATTTCTCCAAACATCCACATGATCAGGTTCTTCACAGCCAACAGCCCACTCTCTGGTACCAAATAACTGTATAAGCCCTTTGGAAGTCAATTCCCAGAAGTTGCATGTGGAGCTACTGGACTTGGCATTTGCCCTGCTGGTTTTCAGTCTTGTTTTGGTCTAGTATTTCCTCACTATGCCTCTATTCCTCCCTTTTGGGATGGGAACGTGTATTCGGTTCCACTGTACGTTGGGAGTATGTAATTTGTTGTTTGATTTTACAGGAGCTTATAGTTAAGAGATTGGCCTGAGTCTCAGAAGAAACTTTGGAGTGTAGACTTTTGAATGGCATTGAAACTGGTAAAGATTATGGGGACTTTTAATGTTGGACTAAATGCATTTTGCATTTTATACGGTCAGGAGCCTATGGGGGCCAGGGAGTGGAATGTGGTGGTTTGAATGAGTGTCCCCCATAGGCTGTAAGTATTCAGACATTTGTCTCCAGTTGGTGGCACTGTTTTTGGAGGTCTTAAAAGGTGTGGCCATGCTAGAGGAAGTACGTTATTGCGGGATGGCTTAGTGAGTTTAACAAGCCTTATGGTCTCCAGTCGCTCTCTCTGTTTCCCATGCTCATTGCCAGATGTGACCCTCGGTTTGCTGCTCCAGCTCCAGCTGCCATGCCTCCCACCACAATGGACTCTAATTCCCTGGAACCGTCAATTGTAAGCTCAAATAAACTCTTCCTTTTATAAGTTCCTTTGGTCCTGGTGTTTTATCACAGCAACAGAAAAGTGACTAATACAAATCTCAAATAACTTAACTATAAATTCCCCTCTCCACTATACTCCTGTACATAAAATCACTAGCCAACCCGAAGCTTTCAGCACAGTAACTATTCCTAGGTGGGAAATATCCATCCTTTCATTCCATGGAATTGTTCAAACAAGCCAATCACATCCTTCTGTGAGAACCAAAGATCACCTCAAATTTTTGATACTATAATGTTTGTCTATCAGTGTACTGGTTAGTTTTCATTGTTAATTAACAGAAATTAGAGTCACTTGGGAAAAGAGAACCTCAGTTGAGGAATTTCTTGTACCAGATTGGACTGTGGGCTATATGTGGTGCATTTTCTTGATTGCTAATTGATGTACGAAGGCTCAGCCTGCTGTGGGCAGTAGTACATCCCTAGGCAAGTGGGTCTGGGCTATATAAGAAAGGTGACTGAAGGGGGCTGGGGAGATGGCTCAGCAGTTGAGAATAATGATTGCTCTTGCAGAGGAGCCAGGTTTGATTCCCAGCACTGACATGGCAGCTAACCACCATCTGTAACTCCAGTTCCAAGGGATCTGATGCCCTCTTCTAAACTTGGTGGGCATTGCATGACACTGGTGCACTTCACTCATACACATAATATTAAAAATAAATAAATTTTTTTAAACTTTACTGAGCCCAATGGGAGGAAGTAAGCCAGAAAGCAGTGTTCCTCCATGGTTTATGCTCCAGGTTCCTATCTTGTTCCTACCATGACTTCCCTCAGCGATAGACTGTTATGTAAAGTTTAAGCTGGAATAAACAATTTCCTCCCCAAGCTGCTTTTGGTTTTGGTGTTTATTATAACAACAGGAAGTAACTAAAGTGCCTACAAACCCTGCTTTTCATTCTATTACCAAGTACAACTTCTTGTGGTCTTGCATGGTATGAAGTGTCTTCCTCCTTTAGCCTGTTCATATATTTGACCAGTAACTTGCTATAAATTTCATTTGACCAGTATCAAATGTAATGTATTCAACCATCTCCATAAACCTATGGAAATTCATCCATCACCAATGGGTGGAAGACATGACCCAAATAAAAAGAAACAATGGGAAAAAGTATTAATATTGTCCTTTGTGCTTGCTTATATAGTTATATATTTTGGTTTAGTTCTTTCTTTCATGTGGATTTCAGTTACTAGTATCCTTTCATTTCAACTTGAATACTCCCATTTCAATATCTCTTTTTTTTCAATATTTCTTGTTGGGCAGATCTAACAATAATTTTTTTTCAGTTTTTGTTGACCTGGAACTGTCCTAATTTCTTTTACCTTCTTATCCTTGAGATAATTAATGTCTTCCTTTAGCCCAGGCTGGCCTGGAACTTAGGATTATTCTGCCTCATTTTCCCAACTGCTGGTATTACAACCATACTCAGCTTCTTTTTCATTTTTTTTGATAGGGAATCATTATGCAGCCCTGGTTGGCATGGAACAGGCTGTGTAAATCAGGATGGCCTCAAAATCACAGAGATCTGCCTGCCTTTGCCTCCTCAGTGCAGGGACTAAAGTCATGGGCCACCACATACATACATAATATGTATACATATTATGTATGTATGTGGCATACATAAATCTTCTTTGGTGTTTTCTTATCTTTATTTGTTTTGATACTGGGTCTCCCTGTAGCCCCAACTGGCATGGAACTCACTCTGTAGACTACGCTAGGCTCAATCCCAAAGAGATCCACCTGTCTCTGCCTCCCAAGTGCTGGTATTAAAAGTGTCCACCACCACGGCCTCGCTTACTTTAATTTTTAGTAAATAATCTTACTGATTCAATTTTTTAAGACAGTTTCTTTCTGTTCTTCAGACTGACCTTGAACTGGTGACTCTCTTGCTTTAGCCACCAAAGAGCTAGGATTAGAGGTGTAGACCACTGCACTTGGACAATCTTTTTATTTCAGTATGTTTATGTCACCTTACTACCTTCTGACCTCTAGATTTTGATAAGAAATTTAACTGTTGATTATGTTGAACAACCCTTGCATGTAATAAGTCACTTTCCTTTTCTGCTTGTAGACTTCATTGTCTTTTGATAGATTATGATGTGTCTAGGTGTGGAACTCTAAATTTATACTACTTGGAGTTCATTTCATTTCTCACACATGCAAATTCATATTATAATGCTATTTTAATTAAATTCAAGCTTTTTATTGAATGTTTTGAAAATTTGAACATCTGTGAATCTCATATACTATATTTTGATTATATTTAAACTCCTCCCCTATTTGCACCACCTTACCTTCTCCCACTTAATTTCATATACTCCTATATAAATTAGGTCCTATCCTGTCAAATTTGTGTCCCCAAATGCCCTTCTGTGTGGGTCCAACCACTGGAGCCTGTTTAACCTACCCAATGTCACATCCTTAAAAAGATTGCCTAGCTGGATGTAGTGGTGCATACCTTTAATCCCAGCACTTGGGAGGCAAAGGGACTCGAATCTCTGTGAGCTGGAGGCCAGCCTGGTATACACAGTGAGTTGTGAGTTCAAGGCCAGCTGGGGCTGCAGGGAGACCCTGTTTCAAAAGGAAAAGAGAGAGAGAGAGAGAGAGAGAGAGAGAGAGAGAGAGAGAGAGAGAGAGAGAGAATGCCTCTCCTCCCTCCAGCTATTGGTTGTAAGAGCCAAAGATGACAGATTACCACAAGGAAACTCTTTTCCAGACTGTTAGAAAGTTACTCAGTTGAACTCACAGTAATGGTGACACTATGCACAAGTTCCTCTTAAGCTCAAATCTGATAATATTCCAGCATAGATGTTGGGAAATGAGTAAGAAATCTGGGATTTTGACATTTCTTCAAGTGTATTTCTCTCCTCTATTTTCCTTCATCTTTTGGATCTCCCATTGTGCCCATGTTGTTAAGCTTGGTCTTCTCCAACAGGTCTCTGTGTCTCTGTTCATTATCTTTCTTTATTTTTCTTTCTACCTCATAAAACTAATAATCTTAACATACTTTTGAGTTCACTGATGCTTTTGTTCTGCCTGCTCAGTTCTGCCGATGAGTTCCTATAGTGCCTTGTTTGTTTCAACTCTATACCTTCTATTTCATAATTTTTATACTTAGCTCTCCATTTATAATTTCTACCTGATGACATCATTATAATGCTTCAGTACTCTCTATTTGAATATCTTTATTGGAACATATTTAAGGAGGGCAGTTCCTATTTATTATACTTCTACATCTGCATATTGCCAATACTTTTTCTTTGTATGCAACTTTTTTGAAAATGATGATATTTTAAATAATATAATATGGCAGCTATGCAAATCCTTTCATAAGCCCAGGGCATGCTATTTGTTTAATTAATTAATTAACTAATTAATTTTTTATTTATTTTTATTTTTGGTCTTTTCGAGACAGGGTCTCCCTGTAGTCCCAGGTGTCCTGGAACTCACTCTGTAGACCAGGCTGGCCTTGAACTCACAAAGATCTGCCTGCCTCTGCCTCCCAAGTGCTAGGATTAAAGGCATGCACCACCACGCCTGGCACTATTTGTTTTATTATCATTCCTGTTTGCTTATTCATTGGCTTACTGGAGCGATTCTGTGAAGTTTGTGTTCTTTGTAATATGCGACCACTGAAGACTCTTTTTGTTTAGTTTGGTGGTCAACTAATGATTAGAGAGATAAATCCCTAAGTGCTAGTACCAGTGAAATTCAGAGTCTTCTTTGAGGGGCTTTGTGCTCATTTGGAGGTATTTAACACTCAGCTACATGGTTTGAAACTGTCTTATTTTCACATCTACTAACTTAGAACCCAATGGTCAGCTGAAGGAGAGAATTCTGGATCTTCTCAGGTCTTTCCCAAGAATATATAGCCCTATTCATGTGGGTGGCTTTCTATGTTCTCTAATCTGTCAGAGTTTGGTCAGTGCCATATAGACCTTTATTTCTAAACCTTTCATTTTGAGACTTTTTTCAGCCTATGTTGTTTCCCCTTGCTTTGATTCATTGAGTGGTCTTGATTTTAAGTAATTGACACGTACTATTTTCAACTTTATGAAAAGGCAAGCTGAGTAAGGTCAAATAAAGACAGATCTTTGAATGGAGCCTTCTAGGAAATGATCATACAGGTTAATTAAAGTTGGTAATAGGGGCAGAGGGCTTTACAGGAGATGCAGCTCCTTTCTGCCTCCTCCAGTACATGTCAGTTCCTGCTTTTTCCACATGATTCTAGAATAACACTTTTCACTCCAGAGCTGGAGAGAAGGGAACAGTGGTGTCATAAGTTAAAATATGAAAGAGATTTTATTCTTATCACAATTTAGATGTCAGAAAAATTTTGATTCTGACCATTTTTATCACTATTCTGTTCCTTCTGGAGAACAATTTTTTATTCCTTGTCACACCATTATTCCTACATCACTCTACTAAAAATTTGAAGATTCTGTATTGCATATATCAGTAGTCTATCTAGGTAAAAATATCTTGTAGGAAGCTGTGTATTAATATCTGAAGCTTGAGAGAAAGCAATTTAGTATAAAAAGAAAAATGTGGAAGATGTCAGTTGTCACTGGAATGGATTAGGTCGCTCAAAGAGAATTTGTAGGATATGGAAAACAGAGATTTTAGGACAGAACTCTAAGGAAGAGAACAATTTGAGGGTTATTTAGAGAAACTGGAGATAAAGAAGGTGTGATCACCCAAAACAACAAGAGTGAATTTGAGGAAATCTTGCCTCGATTCCACCCTATAGTTACGTATAATACAACTGTCTTCTGGAGATTCATGGGTTAAAAAAAGGGGGGGGGGATACAGATAGACATGAAACCTTTTTGTCAAAAACCTTGCAATTCAAATCCTAAAACTAACTATGGGAAAAGATTTGTGGGTCCCAACAAGACAAAATGTCACCAACTTAATGGCTGAGAAAGAAAAGATACAGCTTTGCATTGAGTAGGATGTACCAGAAAGTGCCAACTGAAAGGTTGACCT
>VZQC01007605.1:198527-211972 GCA_009823505.1 Rhizomys pruinosus
AAAAAAAAAAAAAAAAAAAAAAAAACAAGGTGTGATCAAAAAGGTAAGAGGAACCAGAAAAGCTAGGATTTTTAAATGCATTTGTTATTGACAATGTTCTATAGTTATAATTCTGGTATGGTTCCCATCTTTCTTCTTGCTGATATGGAATCCCTAATAGGTCTACATAGCCTAACATTTGCTATATTATCTACTTGAGGATAACGACTTCAGGCCGTTTTCTGTATTTGCTAGCCAAAAGTTTGCCTGTTCCACTAATCTTTTCAACTATTGCACAAATCCTATCAATTGTATGGAGCCTTCTGATATGAATTAATTTTAATGCGTGTGAGCTCCTGCGAGTATGTGTACCATGTACATCAATGTATAGCCTTAATTCTGGATTCCTGATCTCTCTTTGGCCACTATATCTATATTTACATTTGTATTTATCTAATATAGTTGGCTTTGTTCCTGAATGCTATGTTTTAAATAAGACCCCTCAAAAATTCAGAAATTATCAAAATAATATTGTATAAGCTATTTCATTGTATTATTTTCACAAACTACATAAACCTATGATTATGTTCATAAAAATTTCCAACTTAAGACGGGCGTGGTGGTGCACACCTTTAATCCTAGCACTCAGGAGGCAGAGGCAGGCGGATCTTTGTGAGTTCAAAGCCAGCCTGGTCTACAGAGCGAGTTCCAGGACAGCTGGGGCTATAGGGAGACCCTGTCTCGAAAAGACCCCCGAAAAAATTTCCAACTTAAAATAGATGGTAAGAGAAAAAATGATAAACCCCCTTCAAAGGAAAGAGATTGTCAGTAAAGTCCTCAGTAGCAACAATGAAAGTCATGTGACTATGCAATGCTATCCCCGAAGGATTAACGAATGTCTGTTATCTTTGAATTGATGGACTGGAAAACTATTTTGCATGTACAATAGTGAAATAAAGGTTCTTCCATATAAGCAAACACACTTCTAAAGGATATACTTAAAAAAAAAAAGAAAAAGAAACTGATTTCGGAAAGAACATGTCAATAACAAGAAGAAATACTGAGAAAGTATTGTTCACTCTGTCGGTAAATGTGAACAGGGAAACTAAAGCAATGTATATTTGTTGTGGTACAAAAGAAATACAATTACAACAGTGGGCAATAGGCTGGGCATGGTGGCGCACTTGGGAGGCAGAAGCAGGTGGATTTCTGTGAGTTCAAGGCCAGCCTGGTCTACAGAGTGAGCTCCAGGCCAGCTGGGGCTAAAGGGAGACCCTGTCTCAAAAAGACCAAAACAAAACAAAACAAAACAAAAAAGCCGACAGTGGTCCAAAACTGCATGAAAATATGTAAGGTCTTAAAAAAATTGCTAGATACAGAACAGTGTTTTGTACTAAATAAATTCCACAATTAAGAGGTTGCAGTGTGATCCTAAAATGGAATATAATCATAAAGAAATGAGCCTAACAATATTTCATATCAATATCATAACCACTTTGGGATCTATGCAGAGAGGGAGAAATATCTCATGACATGTTTTAAAACAATATTTAAACTCATACAGCCACTATGGAAAGCAGTGTGGAGAACCCTTGGAAGACTCAAAATGAGCTTACCACCTGTTGTAGTTTGTCTTCCATTGCTATGACAAAACACTCTGACCAACACCAACTTGGGGAGGAAAGGGTTTATTCAGCTTACATCTCCTGGGTCACAGTTCTCACTCAGGGAGCCCAAGGCAAGAACTCAGGGCAGGAACCTGGAGGCAGGAGCTGAAGCACAGGCCATGGAGGAGTGCTGTTCTCTGGCTTGCTCCTGGCTTGCTCTCTGGCTCATGCCCAGCCTGCCTTCTTATACTGTCACTGCTCAACAATCAAGACAATACACCACAGATGTGGCCACAGGCCAATCCAATGGAGCCAATTCCCCAACCGAGGCTCCCTCAACCCAGGTGTGTCAAGTTGACACTAAAGCTATCCAGCACAATTGACCCCTTGTCAACTTGACACACAAAACACATCACTATTAAACCACCACCTTTCCAGTTCTTATCCCCAAAATATGATGTTAACATGAATCACAACCTAAGACAGTACAACCTCAAAAGCCTCACAGTCCTTAAAATGTCCAAACACTTAAAAGTCCAGTCTATTAAAAGTCTCTTAACTGTGGGCTGCTGTAAAATCCAAAACAAGTACTGTCTTATTTCAAAGGGAAGAATCAGGCACTCTCAAACAAAACCTAAGTCCAGCAAGTAGCTCAAGGCTGGACACCTGGGATTCACTCACGATCTTCTGGGCTCCATAGGGTCTCGGCAGCTCCCCCTCTCCGACACTGCCGTCCGTGGCACACTCATCTCGCAGGCCCAGGCCGACTCCATTCTACACCTGACGCTGCTCTTGGTGGTCGTCCCAGGGTACCGGCATCTCCAAAAAGCTGGGGTCGCTACTGAAACTGAGGCAGCACCTTCACCAATGGTCGTCTTCTGACCTCTCCTGGTGCAAAGCCTCAGCTTCTCTCCATGACCCCTGCAATCCTGGGGTCTTCACAGCAACCGAGGTGCACTTCCACCAATGGTCTTTCCTGACCTCTCACAGTGCCAAGCCTCGGCTGCTCTCTGTGACCCCCTCAAATTTCAACACCGGAACCATATAGGAGACTCTTACACGTTACCAAGTCCGGCTTCTGGCTCGAGATGGAGGCTCAGGCCCTTTCTGGGTCACAGCTTCTGTGTGCTGACCTTGAAGATATTCTCCCCAGAAGATTTCACCTCAGTGATGCTGGTCTCTTGTTACTTACAGCTGATTTTTCAGCCCCAGCTAACCAGCATCAATTGCCCCAGTACCACAAAAGTTTCACTTCACAGCTGATTTTTCAGCCCCAGCTAACCAGCATCAATTGCCCCAGTACCACAAAAGTTTCACTTCAGGTTCTGGTCTCTTGTTACTTACAGCTGATTCTCCAGCCCCAGCTGACCAGAACCCACAGATTACACAGTCCTGATGATTTCTGCTTCCCTTTGAAACTTCACAAGCCAGGCCTCCATCTTCTACAACTCCTTCAGCAAAACTGCTCCAAGCTCCACAGCAATGATCTTTAAGCATTCAATGATCTTCCCAGCCCAAAGTTCCAAACGCCTCCACAATCCTTCCCTAAAACACCAAGGTCAGGTCTGTCACAGCAATACCCCACTCTTCTGGTACCAATTTCTGTTCTAGTCTGTCTTGAAATACCCTCCGCCAAAGACATCAGTCCACTGCTTTTCAACTTAGCATCAGGCAAGCATCTGGGCTGTGGGCAAACTGCTGCCAGACTCTTTATCAAAATATCCTGGTTGCTGCCTAAGTCTTTATTTTCCCCTGGGACCACATCTTTTGCAGCCATGCTTTCTTCCAGGCCTCCACTAGAATGGCCCTTTAAGCTCTGCTTATAATAGTCAACAGCCAACAGCCAACAGCCCAAAGTTCCAAAGTCTTCCACACTTCTCAAACATACACATGGTCAGGTTCTTCACAGCCAACAGAAAACTGACTAATACACCACCCGACCCAGTCATACCACTCCTGGGTATATACCACAAGACTCATCTTACCGCAGAGATACATGTACAGTCATGTTTATTGCAGCTCTCTTCGCATTAGCAAAAAGCTGGAAGCAACCCAAGTGCTCCTCAACTGATGAGTGGATAGAGAAAATGTGGTACATCTACACAATGGAGTTCTAATGCAGCAGTAAAGAAAGATGACATCATGAACTTTGCAGGTAAGTGGATGGAACTAGAAGATATTATGTTAAGTGAAGTAACACAGTCCCAGAAAAACAAACGACAAATGGTATCCCTCATCTGTGGATACTAGCACCAATTACCTAGTTGTAAGTATTTCTTGTGCAGGGTTCCTTGAGCTCTTGTCCACGTAGTTGGGAGTGATGCATATTGGAAAGAAAACAACAACAGAAAAGAACTTCTACTCAAAAGAGTCAACTTCTGCATCGATAATTTTGAGAAAGACTGAGAAAAAAATGAAAAATATGTTTGGGAAAATGCATGAGCTCTGGTGGAGTGGGGGTGTAGGGAGGTGGGCACAGGTCTAGATTTGATTTGTAACATAATCATGTACAAAAATATATAAAAACCAATATTTTAACTAAATATCACTAACCTAAAAAGAAAGGAATTGTAAGAAATGGTACTAAGATAGTATCAGGTATGTTTTTATGTAGTGGCATAGTTTAATGATTCTGAAGTTGCCATAGATATACTAGAGAATAACAAACATCACATTTCTTGGTGTCCATGGAGGGAGTCACAAAAAGCAAAGGTGGTTATTTAGAAGGTAGCCTGTGGTTTAGGATCTGAATCACTGTGGTCAATGTGAACTCATGGTTATTGATATGTATTCTGATTCTAACAACTGATAAGTCCTAGTAGTAATAATGTTCTAATAGCAATGAGCACATCCATATCTTGTTATCTAAATACTCTTCTGCAAGAAAAGGGCCAGACAACTTGAAGACATGCCTTGTTCCAGAAATAAGACAGAGTATATGTCTTATAGTACCAGAAAATAGAAACATTCAAAATATGATGGGTGCATGTCATAAGAACACAGGAGTTGACTTGTAATGATACTTACTGGTCAAAGACACAATCATTTACATTAATTCATTTTGATTTATGTGTATGTGTGTGAAATTGTGTGAGTATATGTGTACCATGTACATGCAATGTCTTTAGAGGCTAGAAAAGGGCATTGGATCTCCTGGAACTGGAAACACAGATAGTTGTGAGCCACCATGCAGGTGCAGGGAACCAAACACAGGACTTCTGGAAGAGCAACAATGCTCTTCACTACTGAGCCATTGTTCCATCTCCAAATGCATGATAATTTTATGAACAACATAGATAATAATAGTAATAAACTATCCATATACAGGAAATGTGTATGAATTCTTGCTGAAATAAAGTACTTTCATGTGATAAAATACCAGTTAATAAGTGTAAGAAGAATGATGGAATTAAAACATAACTGCTTGAGGGGGCTGGAGAGATGGCTCAGGGGTTAAGAGCATTGGTTGCTTTGGAGAGGACCAGTGTTTAATTCCCAGCACCAACATGGTAGCTAACAACCATCCCTAACTCCAGTTCCAGGGGATCCAGCACCCTCTTCTGACCTCCACGGACATTGCATGACACAGGTGCACTTACATATATGCAAGCAATATACTCACACACATAAAATAAAAATAAATATTTTTTAAAAAGAAAATTACTGCTTGGCAACCACGTTAATAATATTTGTTTGGAGCATTACTCATGAATAGATGCTAAAACTAGCAATGAAATTATGAAAAAAGATATCTCAAAATTACACGGGCTAACCAAAGCTATTGATTATCTTATTTTCTAGAACTAGAAAATAAGACCCTACTGCTCAAGACAGGACATACTTCAGAAATAAGACTTAGCTGACCTTGAATCCTTCTACCTGAAGTTTAGCACTCATAAGGCTAGACAATATGTACACTGCTAAGGGAGAAAATCAATTAATGGTACATCCCAGCCCTAAAGCCTAACAACCATAATGACCTGC
The DNA here is from genome assembly GCA_009823505.1 of Rhizomys pruinosus. Classification (NCBI taxonomy): domain Eukaryota; kingdom Metazoa; phylum Chordata; class Mammalia; order Rodentia; family Spalacidae; genus Rhizomys; species Rhizomys pruinosus. The sequence goes on from VZQC01007605.1 coordinate 204,098, forward strand.
ACAGCAAACTACTTCTATTGGTGCACTCATGGCACTGTTATCTGGGGGATAATCAACAGCTATGCAATTGGACTTCAACCCTTCTCAATGGGAATGAAGTCCTGAGTGCCACTGTAAATGCAGCACAGGGCTGGAGAGGACATAGATCCTAGAGAAAACCCTATCAGTGTCATAGCTCTAGATAAATGAAATTTCTTACCATATGCTAAATATGGACTCTTATACTTACAGTAGACAAACATACTGTACACCACTCATCAAAGAAGCTTATCTTTGCAAGAGATGAAGGCTACTACACAATCCCACAACTGGTCAGTCACAGAAAATATACATTTGAAATATGCCCAATCCTAGGAGACACATCTACAGTTGAACTTAGGATACACCTAAGACTAGTGGAACATCATGGAATGAGGGGCAGAGGGAAAATACGGGCATCCCTCATTTCTCATCAGTGAAGCTTCCTTACATAGTAGAGTGATATGCAAACAGAAGGCCACAACTGGCCAGGTTTCAAAGAATGGGAGCCTCCAGAGTGTGTATCCTTGGATAGGGTTGGTGCATGAACGTATGGAAGATAAAGATACAGATATAGACACAGATACAGATACAGATATAGATATAGATATATGTGTATATCCTTGGATAGGGCTGGTGCATGAACATATGGAAGATAAAGATATAGATATAGATACAGATACAGATATAGATATAGAAATAGATATATAAGTGTGTATCCTTGGATAGGGCTGGTGCATGAATGTATGGAAGATATAGATATAGATCTCCTATATTTAATATAGATATAGTTATCCTATATTAAACCTCACCCACCCACAGGTCAGGAATCTTTGCAGAAGAGGGGACAGAAAGATTGTAAGAGCCAGGGCTGGTACATGAACGTATGGAAGCAGAGGCTTACAGGGTACTAGAGGCTTTCACATGTGAATTTGTGGTGATATTGGCATCAGTCATGGGAACCATGCCAAATCAGATAACGTCTCAGAGTGGAGCCATAGAAACAGGTATAGCACTGGCCTTAGACTGAGAACTACTGGAGACTGAGTACTACTGGGTGAGGAAGAAAGCTTGACCTAAGAGGATTTAACTTGGATGGTGCAATGCATGAGTTCTGATGGGGGGTTGGGGCACGGAGGGACTAAATTTGATTAGGAGCCATGATGTGAAATGTACAAATGCTCAATAAAAAATGTAAAAAGATATCTATATAAGCCTCACAGTATCTCTCAAAAATATGTATTCATTACAATATAATTGTATTATATAATTAATATCTGTATTAATTCCAATATATTATATAAACTTACAGTGAAGGAAAAAGCAAGTAACTGAACTTAAAATTACGTGTGTCTCTATGTTGATGCACTGTAAAGAAACAATATCAGTTGTGTGACATTCCTGCCCAAAATGCATACCCTAAATCTAATAATGAGGGATCATCAAAGAAGCTCAACTTGAGAGTCATTCTAAAAGTAACTGGCCTCTAGTTGTTTAAAAAGTCGCTTCCAGACAGAGACTGAGGAACTGTGAGGGATCTAAAAGAATCTAAAAGTTTACAATAATTGAATATTATGTGCAGCCCCTGGATTGGATCCTGGACCAGTTTTTTTTTTTCTTTTGTCCGAATGCTACTAGTTCAACATTGATGAAACCTAAATTTAAATATTAGCTCATCTAGAAATATTATTGTATCGATGTATTAACATTGTATTAAATTTCTGATTTTGATCATTGCTCAGATATTGAAATGATATCTTGATTTTTTTTTTTTTTGGTCTTTTCGAGACAGGGTCTTCCTGTAGCCCCAGCTGTCCTGGAACTCACTCTGTAGACCAGGCTGGCCTTGAACTCACAAAGATCCACCTGCCTCTGCCTCCCAAGTGCTAGGATTAAAGGTGTGCACCACCACGCCCAGCTCGATATCTTGATTTTTAAAAATATATAATACCACAATTTTACACAGCAATCATATGGTCTAACTTAGTTCAGTAAATAAAGTAACATTAAATCTTAGAGCCTTTGTAGTTCTTTATATTATTATGCAGCAAGGTACAGTATTCTGAAACCAAAGACATCGTTCTGAGCAGTCTTTCATTTGTGCTTATAAAATTCTATCATTTTCAAGTTTGGTGTAACAGCTTTTCAAAGCACTGCCAGTCAACAGCATTCATTTCTGAGGTGCTCAGGACTACAGCTTTTATTCTTGGTGGTCAGCCTTACCAACAGACCATTTATTGATCCAATTCTGTCTTGATTTCTTTTTGCTCTTGATCCTATTTTGAATGAGAGGTAAATTTAAATTTACTTATTTGGTATTTATTGTGTATCATACTGTATGCTAGTTAGTAGTAATACAAAATTAAATACCCTATCTACTCAACCCCATATAGGTTCACAATATAATGGGAAACACAAACCTGTAAATGAGTTGTATCATCTCATGATAAATCTTTTAGCCAATGTAAAACAAAGAATTTCAGAGCCTAGAGCCCAGAGCCCCAGAGAGACAGTGTGTCTTCAAGAGTCTTAAAGAACATGAAAGTGGCATCATATATGATTTAGAAAAAGAATAAATGTGGAAGAGAGAAAACAGCATTCCGCTTGAAATGGCACAGAGTTGTGAAACCTCTTATCATCTGCAAAGAATGATGAGATGCTCAAGATGTCTGGAAACCCATGTGTGTGGCAGGTGGGGAGAGGCAACAAGGGAAACTGGGGAAATAGACCGGGGCCCAAACAGAAAGGGCTGTTATAGATGAGGAGAGACGTCTTCTGCATTCCTTCTGATCCCAACCACAGCAGGCTCCAGTTCTAGTACTTCCAAAGGAAAACCCACAGTGGGGAACAGGTCAGGCAGAAACATATAAACAAGTATGCAATCAAGGTTTATTCCAGTGTGAGAAAGCAAAAGCAGAAAGTACACAGTCCAGAATAGAGGAAGGACTAAGCCAATCAGCAAAACCAAAGGGCTGCATTTACTATCTGGACTAAATAATTTTGATCTAGCATTTCTCCTCCCCTTGCCCACCCCTGGGACAGCCTGGGGTATTATCCTTCCTGGAATACAAAGAGACTTTCTCAGAAACCAGCTTTACTGGCAATTCAGTCTGTTACAATGAATTCAATCTGTTAGATGCACTAGATACAGGAATATGAGTGAAAATGTAACTATCCATAAGGTTGAGACCTTCACTAGGGGAAAAAGCATGAACACATTGCACAAGCTCCTCAGAAATCAGTGCTCAGGACTTGGCCAGACCCCGCCCAGGGCAGTTTTCTTCTTTTTCCCAGATTCCTGTCCTTCCTTTTATCTGGTCAGCTTGACTATCTCATACTGGGTTATGAGCCTTATTTAGCTTCCCAAAAGTTCCTGACCTCACCATTTGAACCTTAATGATTTTATCCCTCACATTGATTTGAACCCTCACATTTGTTCTCACCCTAGCAAGCTTCTTCCTTTGGGGTCTTTCAAAGGCCATTGGTATGCACAGGCAGTATTTGCATAAATCAGTCACATTCAGACTGTGAGGTTGCTCAGTGGTGAAATGCCTATCTACCATTATGGGAAGCCTGAATTCTATCACATGCACCACAAAAACCCTGAAAGTTTTGGATTTAGTTTGAGGCTATTAAGTTTAAACTACATTTCCAACTTGGAAAAAGGAAGTTATTCATATTTTACATTAAAAGAAAACTGCTACTGATGATTTTGTTACTTTTATCTAGTGCTTTGTAAAGTACGTGATATATAATGTTTTCTTAACCTTTCCTAGATTCTCAAACTTTTCCTTCTGCATGAAATTTAAAACCCATTTTTAAATGCATGTGGAAAAAAAGGGATAATTGAGACATTTTTGAAGAAGCAAAACAAATTAAAAGTATTTGCTTTCCCAGGTATGAGGCTTATTTTTAACAAAGTATTTTATTTCATTTGTTCACTTTATATGTGTGTGTAGGTGGTACATGTGTATGTTCGTGTATGTCTGCATGTGTGTGTGTGTGGATGTAGATATGTGTGTGACTGTGTGGAGAGGTGGGAGGTCAATACTGGGCATTTCTTTCCATTGTTCTCCACTTTATTTTTTGAGGCAAGGTAACTCAATTGAACCTTGAGCTCACCGGGATCCTCCCCAGCACTGGGATTACAGATGTACACCACCATACCCAACTTTTTAAAAATACTTTTATTGATGTTTTGTATATTTCAGACATCATTTTCAGTTCAATTTAGGCACATTCCTCTTTCCCTTCCCTCCGCCCCACCCTAGATCATGCATTCTGCCATACATATCCTTCATCTTTCTCTCAGTCTTTTTCAAGTTTTTTTTTCTGTAAAGGTCCATTGTTTGGGGCAGAGTTTAACTATATCAGTCCATTCTTTGACCCAGTCCCTATGTTGGCGTGGTTTCCTCCCCACCGTATTGCTCCAAAATATGCCTATATAAATGTCATACATATACCAGAGTTATGTCCTCCAGGAATAAACTGTATGTTAACCCTGATATATGTTTAGGAGTTCACATTTTTCCCTTTAATTTTATATTACTCTAAAATATGGATATATACTTTTCACCCATATACATTAATTACCATGTCTGAAAGTATGTGGTAAGTTAACTCTAGGGCTCATTAAGAGATTCACCTTATAACATCACAGTTGCTTTCAGATAGAAAGAGATATAACAATAACATTGCTTGGCTTGTCTTTCAATTGGGGGATTTAGTACTAGCATCCACAAATGAGGGAAAACATTCCCCGTTTGTTTCTTTGGGACTGTGTTACTTCACTTACCATGATGGCTTTGAGTTCCATCCATTTACCTACAAAGTTCATGATGTCATCTTTCTTTACTGCTGCATAGAACTCCATTGTGTAGATGTACCACATTTTTGTTATCCACTCATCAGTTGAGGGGCACCTGGGTTGCTTCTTGCTATTGTGAAGAGGGCTGTAATAAACATAGATGTGCATGTATCTTTGCAGTAGGATGAGTCTTGTGGGTATACACCCAGGAGTGGTATGGCTGGGTCAGGTGGTGGCTTCATTTTGAGCTTTTTAAGGGCTCTCCACACTGCTTTCCACAGTGGTTGAATGAGTTTACATTCCAACCAGCAGTGGATGAGTACTTCCCTTTCCCTACAACCTCTCCAACATTTGGGGTCCTTTGTTTTCTTGATCTTAGCCAGTCTTATAGGAGTGACATGATATCTTAGAGTGGGTTTAATTTGCATTTCCTTAGTTATTAGTGATGTTGAACACTTTTTGTGATGTTTTCAGCCATCTTTACTTCTTCATTGGTGAAGTCTCTGTTCAGCTCTTTACTCCATCTTTGAGTGAGTCATTTGTTTTCTTCTTTATTTCTTTTTTTTTTTTTTTTGGTCTTTTCGAGACAGGGTCTCCCTGTAGCCCCAGCTGTCCTGGACTCACTCTGTAGACCAGGCTGGCCTTGAACTCACAAATATCCACCTGCCTCTGCCTCCCGAGTGCTAGGATTAAAGGCGTGCACCACCACGCCCGGCTTCTTCTTTATTTCTTAAGGAGTTTATACATTCTGGAAGTTAATGCTCTGTCAACTGTATCACTTGTGAATGTTTCCTCCACCCTGTAGGTTTTTTCTTCACTCCCCTAATTGTTTCTTTTGCTATACAGAAGTTTTTGAGTTTAATGAGGTCCCACTTGTCAGTTGTTGATCTTATTTCCTGTGCAGCTGCTGTCTGATTTAGAAAGTCTTTTCCTATGCCTATTGTAGGTTGCTGCCAATTTTTCTTCTCTCACCTTTAGAGTTTCAAGTTTCATGCTGAGGTCTTTGATCCATTTGGAGTTGATTTTTGTACAAGGTGAGAGGTAGGAGTTTAATTTTGTTCTTCTACATATGGAGATCCAGTTTGTGCAGCACCATTTGCTGAAGATGCTATCTTTTCCTCCAATGCGCTTTTTTGGCCCATTTATGGAATATGAAATGGCTGAAATTGTATGAGCTCAAGTTTGGATCTTTAATTTTGTTCCATTGGTCAATGGGTCTGTTTTTGTGCCAGTACCAGTCTGTCATTATGACTATAGCCTTGTAATATAGCTTGAACTCTGGTAAAGTGCTCCCCCGTGTATTGCATTTTTGACTCAAGGTTGCTTTTGCTATTCGGGGTCTTTTTTTTTCCATATGAATTTAAGGATTTTTTCCAAGTCTGTGAAGAAACTCATGGGAATTTTAATTGGGATTGCATTGAATCTGTGTATTAATTGGAGTAGAATGGACATTTTTACTATATTAATTTTTCCAGTCCATGAACATGGGAAGTTTCTCCATCTTTTGATTTCTTCTTCAATCTCCTTCTTCAGGGGTTTAAAATTTTTGTTGTAGAGATTTTTGGTGTCTTTGGTTAGGTTTGTCCCCAGATTTTTTTGAGGCTATTGTGAGTGAGAAGTTCTCCTTATATTCCTTCCTCAGTTGCTTGTTGCTGGTGTAAAGAAAGGCTACTGGTTTTTCTAGGTTAATTTTGTATCCTTCCCTTTACTGAAATTTTTAATTGTTTCTAGGAGTTTTCTAGTGGAATTTATAGCATCCCCCAGGTAAACTATGATATCATCTGCAAACAGGAATAGTTTGAGTTCCTCAAAAGAGGAAACAAAACCAATTAGTACTACTTTAATTTCCTTTTCTTGCCTTATTGCTCTAGCAAGTGTCTCAAGCACTGTATTGAAGAGGAGTGGCAATAGGGGGCAGCCTTGCTGGATTCCCACCTTTAAGGGGAATGGTTCTAATTTTTCTCCATTTAGGATGATGTTGGCTGTGGGTTTTTACATTAATTAATTTATTAATTTATTAATTTATTTATGTGTATGAATGTACTGTCTGCATGTAGGTCTGTGCACCCGTGTCGTGCAATGCTGGGGAGGTCAGAAGAGGGTGTCAGATTCCCCTGGAACTGGAGTTCTCCTCGATTGGAGTTACAGATGGTTTTCAGCTGCCATGTGGGTGCTGGGGATCGAATCCGGGTCCTCTGCAAGAGCAGTCAGTGCTCTTAACCGCTAGGCCATCTCTCCAGCCCTTTTTTTTTAAAGATAGCCTTGAGGTCCAACCTTTATATATATATATATATTTTTTTTAATCAAATCTAGACCTGTGTCCCCCACCCTGTCCCCCCACCCCACCAGAGTTCATGCATTCTGCCAAACATGCTTTTCATCTCTTTCTCAGCCTCTCTCAAAATTCTTGATGCCGAAGTTTACTGTTTTGAGCAGAAGTTCACTGTTTCAGTCAGTTCTTTGACCCAGTCTTTCTGTTGTTGTTGTTGTTGTTGTTGTTGTTGTTCATTCCAATATGCATCACTCCAAAATATGCACATATGCATGCCACATATATCATAAGTTTTAGCATCTTCAGCTTAGGATTTTTTTCTTTATTGGGCTGAAAGATGTCATGTTTGAAGGCTCCTCCTTGGCAAAACCAAATCACCATCAGTTCTGCCTTGTGCTCCACTGGTTTTCCCTTCCCATGGTCACCAAATGAGGTCCAGTAAGCACATGTCCTGTCTTGATCTTCCTGTACTGGTCTCTAGGATATAGCCTGAGTAATCCAACAATGGCAGTCTATACTCTGAAGAGGCTAAAACCCCAGTAGTATCTCAGTCCACAAGTTGGATGTCTCAGCAGTCCCCATGTGGCACTGAAGATTTGGAGGATTCTTGGAGAGACATGAGTCTTCATTCCATATTGGAATGTTGAAAAGTTGTGTCATGTCTTCAGAGGATGGCAAAAGCAGTGGCAGCCACAGGATAGCTGCACTTGCCAGTAAGACAAGCAAAACAACTATGCTCTTTTTATTTTTTTTTTACTTTTTGTCTTTTTACTAAGAT
>VZQC01007605.1:222193-342459 GCA_009823505.1 Rhizomys pruinosus
CAAATTCAAACCTTCATGCTTGCAAGGCAAACTTTGACCAACTTAGCCATCCCTCAAGTCCCCAGATGGCACCTTCAAGGCTGTATCCTGACATGATGGAAGGGCCAATAGTGCTCTTTAAAATGAGGGCTGGAGCAATGGCCTAGCGGTTAAGAGCGCCGACCGCTCTTGCAGAGGACCCGGGTTCGATCCCCAGCACCCACATGGCGGCTGAGAGCCGTCTGAAACTCCAATTCCAGGAGAACTCCAGTTCCAGGGGAGTCCGACGCCCTCCTCTGACCTCCGCGGCATTGCACGTCACGGGTGCACAGACTTGCATGCAGACAATACATTCATACACATATGGAAATAAATAAAATTTAAAAAAAAAAAATAAAAAATAAAAAATTGCTTTGATTACTGATTGCAATGGTTCATCTTTATTGTTGGCTTAACTAGATTTGGAATAACTTCAGACACTCACCTCAGCCCACTTCTGGGAGGGCATTTCCATAAAAGTTTAACAATGGAAAGAAGACCCACTTTGAATGTGGGTGGCAGCGTCTTATTGGCTGGAGTTCCAGACTGAGCTAAAAGGAAAAAGAAGAATGAAATGAACTGAAACCAGCATTCATGACTTCCCTACGATAATAGACTAGAATTTCAGACCTAGTCACAATAAAACCTTTCTTTCTTAAGTTTGACAGGTATTTTGTCACAGCAAAGTGGAAAGTAATGAACACATCAATTTATTGTCATTACTTGTTATAGACATACTCAGATGGTCTATTTCTTCTTGAGTCAATTTCAGTAGTTTGTGTTTCTAGGAATTTATCCATTTGTATGGTGTTATTTCATTTATTGCATTCAAGCATTCATAATATTTCTTAACAATCATTTCTTTTGTGAAAGATCAATGGTAATGTTCCTTTTCATTCATTCCAGTAATTTGGCTTCTGTACTTTTTTCTTATCTTTTTATTTCTTTATAAGCTTGATTTATGTTTAGCCTGCTCTTTTCCTCGCTAGGAAACTTAAGCTATTAACTTGCAACCCTCCCAACCACACACACACACACACCAAAGAACCTATTTTGCCCAACCTACTGTCAAACTTCTGAGCTCAAGTGATCCTCCTACCTGAGCTTGTCAAGTGCTTGGATAACAGGCCACAACACAGGTTCCTCCTCCTCCTCCTCCTCCTCCTCCTCCTCCTCCTCCTCCTCCTCCTCCTCTTCCTCCTCCTCTTCCCCCTTCTCCTCTTCTTCCTCCTCCTCCTTTTTCTTCTTCCTTTCAGCACTGATGACTGAACCTTAGGTTTCATGAATGCTAGGCATGTGATCCACCACTGAGCAACATAGGTAACTCTTTTCCTTATTTTTATTAATTTCTTGTGTGTGTGTGTGTGTGTGTGTGAGTGAGTGTGTGTGTGTGTGTGTGTGTGTGTGTGTGTGCTCTTAAGACAAGGTCTCCAAGTACCCCAGGATAGCCTTAAACTCACAGAGATCTGCCTGCCTCTGCCTCCCAAATGCTGGGATAAAAGGCATGTGCCACCATACCTGGCCTTTTGTTAATTTCTAACACTTTTCTTGGAATCTATCTTTCTCTGCTTTGTTTTTTAAGAAAATATTTATTTTAATCTTTGAACATTCCATACATGTGTCTAATGTATTCTGATCATATTTATACCCCCATTGCTCTCTACTATTCCCCTGCCCTGTCTGGACCCCTTCTTTTTCCCATTCCTATTTTCAGGTCTCTCTAGCTTTCTTGTTGATTTTGTGTCTTTCCCTCCCTTTTACTTTCAATCTATTTTGTGTTTTTGAATCTAAAATGTTTTCAAAGTCATACCTATTGGTTATATCTTTCAATCTATTTTTGAAACCTCTGTCTGTTGGGTGACTTATTAAATCCATCCATAGTCTCAGTGTCATTGGTTTTTAAGATAAGGTCTCTGCATGTAGCCCAAGCCATCCTTCTTTTAGCTTTCTAAGTGCTGGGATTCCAGGCATGTGTCATCATGCTCAGCTTTCATATCATTACTAATATTGCTGGATGTATGTCTGCCTTTTCCTTTTTGTTTTCTTTATATGTATCATGTCTTTCTGTTCATGTATTATTCTTTTACTGATATTTTTACATTCAATTAATTTGAAATGTAACATTTTAACATTTAAATTTTTAATTGGTCTTTGTACTTTTATGTTCATAGTACCGTTATGAGATTAGCACTAACACCTTATCAAACTCATTTTCAGTTATATATTAAATTATTTACAGTAAAATATGGATAAAAGTATATATAGAAAAGTATCTCCTAGGACTATGGTGTAAGAATTTTTCTCTACTAACAAATGTTTATCATTTTTAGACAATCTGAAAGGCTACCTGGTGTATGATTCTAATTATATAACATTCTAAAAAAGGTGAAACTAGAGACCATAAAAATATCAGTGGTATGCACACATGTGATACATTTATGTCCATGCAGGCAAAATACTCAGAAATAACAAAAATAAATAATAAATAAATAATTTTTTAATGTCAGAGGTTGCTAAGTGTTAGGAGAAAAGGGGTGGACAGGTAGAGCATACGGAATGCTTCACAAATTTGCGTGTCATCCTTGCACAGGGGCCATGCTAATCTCTGTATCATTCCAATTTTAGTATATGTGCTGCTGAAGCTAGCAAAAGCACAGAGGACTTTAAGAGCTACGAAACTATTGTGTATGATGCTGCAAAAGTGCATAGCATGGTTACACATTTGTGCAAATCCCTAGAATATACAACATTCAGTGAATAGGAATGTAATCTCTCTACTTTGGGTGATAATTATGTGCCAGGGTAAGCTCATCAGCTGTAATAAATGTGCCACTCTGGCGGAGGATGTCTGTAGTGGGGCAATGTGGAAGAGAGAAAGGAGTGTACGAGAACAATCTTTACTTTGTGCTCCACTTTGCTGTGAACCAAAAGCTGCCTAAAGAAAGTCAATTAAAATTTATTGTTATCAGGGGCTGGAGAGATGGCTCAGGGGTTAAGAGCATTGGCTGTTCTTGCAGAAGACCTGGTTTCGAATCCCAGCACCCACATGGCAACTAACAACTCTCTGTAACTCCAGTTCCATGGGATCTGACACCCTCTTCTGGCCTCCAAAGAAAACTGTTATATACATTTCAAAGAAAATTGTTATGTACATTTCTCTCACTTTTTTTTAAATGGAGAAATGTCTGAGAATTTATTTTTTAATTTATTGTTTTACATATATTTTTGTACAAGATTATCGAGAAGTTATTAGAGCCATAGTGCTTCAAGATTCTTCCATTTTTTAGTACATGTGTTGATACGTTAATTTACACCTAGTAAGTACACTGAGCTATCCACTTAGACATAGTAAGTACACTGAGCTATCCACATCCAAATTTTGTCTTTTCCTATTCTATGTCCTTTCCCATTATATTGTCCATCTTTTCTACAATCAAATTAGGATTAATAGACTACCCAAAGATTCTCAGTTCCAGTCCCAATAAGTGTCTAGTAAGATTGAGTAAGCACACTAATATCTATAGTTGTCACAGCCTTTTCCTCTCTTCCCTGCCTGTGAAGGTCTACTGATTTCCATATTTGAGAGTTCCTTCGGATCCTGATCTTTCTAAAAAGTCAACTTCTCCCCTTGATCCTCAAAGTCACAATAGCTAAGAGAAGACTACCCCTCTCCCAGTCCTTTAGAAGTTAATTCCCCTACCTCTTACCCCAGGGAGGAAGAGTGGGAGAACTTTTGACATTATGCTTGGAAATGTTCCTGTCACAGGATCAAAGGGATTAGACTAAGAAAGAAGACAAGCTAATGATTAAAGTGAGCGTTAAGGATAATGTTTCTTTGCTACTATTTCTAGCAGTACTGTACTAGCATGTGATTGGCCCAAACTAACACTTGACTTTCTATCTGTGAAAATGGGAAAACCAATCTGTCTGGGCTCACAAATTACTCAGGAAAAGTGTTTATGTTGATACCATAAGGGTGACTGACTGAAGAAGTCTGGGAATCTTTTATAAATAAAATAACCATGATTCTGCTTGTAAACACCATGCCATTCTATGGCGTCATTTCTTTTTTTAGCCAGATTTTTTTAAAGAACAGATTGTTTTTATAATTAAACAGATGCAGGCTTGGATGGGAATGGAAGGAATAGAAGTGAGCCATAAGAAATTTATAAGGTACCGTTCTTGTCTTCAAGGTTCTTATAATCTTATTGGATAGAAAAAGCATTCACCTAGGAAAAAGAAGGGTAATAACAGACTGAATGACCTGGTGGTTCAGAGTGTGAAGTTCTTTCTAGAAGTACAGCTGAGTTTTTATGACAGGAAATTTTGTGTGTAAATAAATTGTGAAAAAAAATGTGGACGCTAGCCAGACATGGTGGCACATACCTATAAACACAACACAGGGGAGGCTGAGGAAGGAGGATTGGGAGATGAAGGCCAGCCTGACTGCATGAAGAGAATCTAACTAAAAAAATATGAGAGTACAAAAATAAATAAATAAAAATATATGAGGGTACTACTGAACAGGGTGTCTTTATCAAATGTCTGCCAAGCAAGGTTCAGGCACCATTGTGGAAGAGGGGGTGGAGAGATTAGAAGAGCCAGAGGTGCTGGATGACCACAAGGAAACCAGAGTTTCCCAGACAGCTGAGAATTACTCATATGGACTTACAGCAATGGTGACAGCATGCAAAAGACCCATGCAAGCTCAAGCCAGACAAAATCCCAGAATAGAAGTGAGGAAATGGGTAATAAGCTCCAGCCTTAGCTGAGGAACTATTGGAAACTGAAAACTACTGGGAGAGGGAGAATTGGTTTTCTCTAAGGATGGAAATAGTTTAATAACAATAATAAATTAAAAATAAAATTAAAAAAAATTTTAAATATATATTGTATAACATTTACAAAAATTCAATTTCAAAAGAGAAGAGAAGGAAAAAGAAAGACTGACTCTGCTAAAGCCATCTGGGAACTGTTTTTTAAAGTCTTCAGCAAATTCCAGAAGTCTTATTTTCTTGACCTTCATTTCTGTGGGAAAACTTAGTTAAGATGGGTTGGATTCTAAGCCAATGGTACCTCCCTGGCCACACCCATGTGGTGGGGTGTAGTGACGAAAAGATTTACCATTCCTGAGGATTGAGTCATGATGGATATTTAAGCAGACGTGTTGGAATAAAATCTCTCTCTGCATTTGAACCTCAACCTGCATACATGTGGTGTGCTTTCCTGTGCATATTTTCCACATGGGACATCCCAGGATTAAGTGGGCCCCGACACAAATCTCGGTGGTGACACCACAAATGGCGACACCAACGTGGGGCATGGAGACCATTTTGGTAAGCTAGAATCTCTGCAAGATGGGAAATAACACCTTCAAGGAAGCTATGTTCCAGGAGGAACTGTTTTGTGATGTATGGCATGTGTTTGTTGACTGTGTGCTGTGGTTTGCTGTGGCTGTTGTGTTTCAAGTTGTGGCATGGAGAAAGTTTAGCATCTCCAAGTCAGTGAAGGCATGGACTAAGGATGGACACAGAGGGAATTCTCTTATTGACTCTGCTGGTGAGCCTATGGATGGAGCTGATGGAGATTTGGCCTGTGTGCTGGAGACCCTTTCTCTGATAGGCTTTGGGAAGCTTGCATTCTCTTGTGGGTTTTCACCCACTTGGCGGGACACGATTATGCAGCCTGTGGGTGCTGTTTTGGCTTCCCTGGATTGGGGGCATCTGTTGCTTCCCCAGCCTTCCCAGGTGGCAGGTATTCAGAGAAATTGTGAGAGGATCCCTTCCTCCCCCAATCATTTGCCTTCTAGAGGTTTTGAAATGTGCTTGGAACCTGCCCTGCAGCCTGGGGTCCTGGTTTCTGCCTTCTGGCCACAGTTCAGGTGGCGAAGGTCACAGAGGCTGGAAGGACAGGCATGCCCGAGGAGCAAGCAAGCATTTTGTGGGTAGCCTTCCATAGAGGCATTCATTTGCGCCTTTGCTCAGGCAGGCTTGGGTTGTAGAGGCAACCATCCAGGAATTAATCTACCAACATTAGCTTGCATGAAAGCTTGTGAAAAGCCAGACACAGTCTAAATGTGTTTTTAAAAATGTCCTCCTTAAAAATTTTTCTGTACATAGTGTAAAATAGTGCTTAATTCTGCTGAAGTTTCCTTTTTTCTGCTAAACGTCCCCCAAGATCTAGTCTAGAGGCCAGTCTTCTATGATGCAAATTGAGCTGGTAAATTCCAGGCTTGGTGGTGGTCCACGTCTTTAATCCAAACGGATGTCTGTGAGTTCAGGGCCGGCCTAGTCTACAGAGTGACTTCCCGGCTGGCTCTGACTGTAAGAAAGCCCTGCCTTGAAAAGACCAAAGGCAAAATATGAAGCTGTTACATTTTTCAGTTTGTAGCTGTTTGTAGATACTCTGGTTAATCTAGTCCAATGTTTGTTCTATGCCCCTCTCCTGCTCTAGAAACAGCAGAAGGCTGGTGGGGGAAGGGCTGGCTTTATAGTATTCTGTGTTTCATTGGGAAGCATAAAGTCTTGGGCTCTTGCCCTGGGCAGGGCTTCCTCTTTCATTGTGTTTTAAAGGTGCAGCTTTGATTCCAATACTCGGGAGACAGACTGTGGACCTCCACCCTACCAAGTTGTATCACTTAAGTAATTTAATCCATCTCAGCATGTTTAACTTAAAACGTAATATTTTTACTTAACCCCCAGGTACCCTAGATATGGTTGATTTAATTTTATCTTACTCCTTTTAAATGTGTTCCACCTTAAAAATATCTTTTCACAGAATTCTAGATCACACGTGGTCTGAGCTCTGGCCTGGCACCATAAGCCTGCCTGCTGTGCATGCATACCAGTTGCCGCACTGAGCACATGATATGTAAACCATGCCCTTTAAATTTTGATTTTAGGTAACATTCTTTTGATTTCAGCATTTTGGAAACAAGATAGATGGATTTCTAGGAAAATTTACAGGCCTTGGAGTTCTAACAAAACAAACTTGCTCCGATAAATTGTCTTTTTTAAAGAACATTGGTAAAAGTCTCTTTAACAACGTAAATTGATATTTTGGTTCAATTTAAATAAGAAATTTTTTGAATAAAACTGTTTTATGTTTCTTTAAGCCCATTTACAAGCTGTGTGTATGTGTGAATGAATGCGAGTTCCCGCTTTTAATTCATTATAATCCTACAGGTTTAAATCTATTTAGCTAACTATAAACAAAAATACTCAATTCATAGAAAATGTTTGTGTTATACCCCTTAATGTTAACAATTTTAATTGGGTTTATAGTATGCATACTATTAAGTTTAATGATAGATTGTTGTTAATTATTAGTAATTGTTATTAATAGTTATAGTTATTATTATTGAATATAATTAATAATAATTGATAAAAATTCAGTCTAGTGGTAAATTGTTCATTGTTGTTGGCTATTATTATTGAAAATTAATATTCATAATAATTATTAATGATTGTTGTGACTAATAATGGTTAATAATCATTAATAATTGATAATAATTAATAATTGTTATGATTGTTGTTGTGATTGTGGATAATTATTATTCTTCCAAAGTTCTTAATAATACAAGATGGATCATTCCAAAACTAAAAACAACTTTGGCCTGTCTACTTTTGGGAATCCTCAATCTTTAGATTTGTAAATAGCATAGGGACAGTTAGGCTTAGCAGAGGGACAGCTTAGGAATAATTAACCAGAAGGGACAGGATAGGGAAAGAACAGTAAACTTTAGAGATAGTTCATTAAAGGCAAATGGTTGGAAATGGGCCTAAGAGGTGGCCTATGGATCTCAGCTGTTTTATGAGTTACAAGGACATTTATTCTAATTGTGTAAAAATAACCCTATAACAAATTATAAAAATTTCATGTTTTTCATTGAACATCAAACGATATGGCTTTCTTCTCTTACAGGTCAACCTAACAAACCTTTCTTATGTATGTATGTATGTATGTATGTATGTATGTATGTGCGCACACACGTTTGTTAATGGAGGTGTGTGTACTTAGTGTTCTAATATATTTCAAAGTTAACAGCCTGATACCAGCAAAAACATTGACTCTGAGTTGGAACATGGCCCTCCTTCCTCATACGCAAAGTTTATATTAAACAGCCAAAAACATAGTTCAATTTCAACAAAGGTTATAGGTTATCTATTAAAAATTTAAAATACCCCATGGATCTCCACTGCCACTACTGGTTCGCTCTTTCAACATTAAAAGATACAACCAGGTTTTTCATTGTATTAAAGTGTTATAAGGTTTTGGGTATTTGGTACGATAATAAAATAAAAGATGAATAAAATTTAAAAATTTAAACAAAATAAAAAAATTGAATTCCATATTCAACATCATTGTTGGAATTCGCAGCCGCCATGTTTTAATTTTTTTTGTAGCAGCATACAACTAAGCCTGCATTTTGTTCAGATGACCAGTGGGTGCTTGTGTGTAAGGCCTGCATTTCATTTGGGTGACCAGTTGGTTTGGAAAAAGGCTCCCTTTGTGGACCACCAATACTGGGAGCTGGTATGTGAAATTCCTCGTCCTGGGCTTGGGCAGGGTGGAAAGTGCACGGCCAAGGGTGGGAACTGTTCCTGTCCCAGGCAAGGACCGGAGATAGGAAGTACCTCTCCATCAAGGTCACGGAAGTGACAAGGAGCCTCTACGCAATGAGGCAGTTCCCGCAAAATGTCCACAAAGTGGGCACTGATGTGCCCTCCTCCTTAGCGGACTGCAATGCACCTGTTCGTGACGAAGGAAGCTTCCTCAGAAGCTCCCACAAAAAAAAAAATCAAGATGGTAATGATGGTAACAACATCTCATGGGGTATATCTAGTCAGTCTTTAATGAACTGATGGGCATAGAACTGTAAAAGAAAATTCTATTAAGAGATAGGTGTTGAAAAATCTTTAAAGCAGTTTTCAATGCCAGGCCTGACAAAGGCCAAGAGCTTGGAGTAGATAGTTATCAAAATCTACTTTGTCCAAGTGTTTGCGTTTAAAATGGTAATACATTTCAACTAATTTGGAATATAAATGTTAATTGATTTTATTTGTAATCTGTGATTGAATTCCAACAATAA
Organism: Rhizomys pruinosus; assembly: GCA_009823505.1. NCBI lineage: Eukaryota > Metazoa > Chordata > Mammalia > Rodentia > Spalacidae > Rhizomys > Rhizomys pruinosus. Next base: position 231,303 of record VZQC01007605.1, read on the forward strand.
CTTTGGGGTTAAGGATACAAGATGGTCTCTGTTTTTCCTGTGTTATACAGTATCAGCTTGTAACATTTTTCCTTTACTTGTAAGATGATTTAAAGAAATTATTAAGTGTAAGTTCACTTCCCAAATAAGCATACTGTCAATGAGAAACTGTTTGGGTAAAATTTCACTAAAAACTTACAGCCCTTGGTGTCCGTTTATGGTATTGTAAGACAACTTGGGCATCTTAATAGGTCCAAACATAAAAATTAATTATAAAAAACAAGAAAAGAGGGAGGTGGTATACTAGTCCTTCTGTATTCCCAAACTATTGATAAATTTTCAATGTGTGAGGTCATGTGAAACTAACAATGGGAGGGATTTTAGTCAATGTGTCACAGAGTCATATAGCATATCTAAATGCGTGACACATTAACAACTTTTGGCGTGTGCAGGATGGACTGGTGAAATGGGCCACTCAGGAGAGTGCTGAACCCATCTGTAACATTAGGAAATAAGGAACCCAGAAGCTACCGTTGAGTTCACCAGACCTGAGCATTCTTCTCTGAATTTCCTATTTGTGGTGGGGATAACTTTGTTTATAATGGTGCCGTTAGGATGAAGTTTATAGAACACTTCCAATGGCTGAGAAACCTTCCTACCTCCTCCGTTTTTTACATAGGATAATAAAAAATGGAGTTGGGGATATGAAGTCTCATCTCCTAATTGTTGAAATTAGAGGCCAACTGTTTACATCGATGGATATTATCAATACAACAGGTATAACTATCCTTCTTTAATAGACTGATGTCATTGGGAACTGTGAAAGGATAATTCTCTATTAGAGCCAAATATATAGTAAAGTCTTATAAGTGTGCAATTAAGCAAAATAATTAATACAGGAGAGCTCTGATATCAACAATGGATTACTGCCAAGGAGCATGTGGCTAAGGGGATCCAAGTCCCCCCAAAAGTTAAAGGCTTTTGCCTGTATAAAATTGGGATAGTCTGCAAGGAGAAGGTGGTAGTCCCTGTTGTCGAAGACCTGGTCAGTAAGCAGGAAAAATTGTTTTTAAGAGACATCACTTGCTATATGTAACGGTTGCCTCTGAAATGCCGAGAGCATTAACAAAGGCCAACTAATGCAATAAAGCAAAATATTCTTCTCTTTGAGTCAGCAAGACTCCTCTGTCAGTATCACTGACACCACTCAATGCCTGGAGATACTGTGCAACAGTGGCAGCCATAGTTATATAATATATAACTAATATAATATACCTATATATATTATTCCCCAAAATCTGATTGGCTGTTAGCTCTCTCCTTGGAGGAATAGTTTCACATGGCTGATGCCCACCAAGCTTACACCTCTTAGTGGTTGGAGATGCGTTATAGCTACATAAAACGTGTCGTCTTATTATAGAGATAACCACCAGTTTGTGGATAACATACCATCAACACATCTGTGGTCTATGCTTCAACAGTTAGTTTGGCCATAATAGTTAGGTACTGTTAAATGCCGGTTTAATGCCTGTACTCTAATTCTTTTGCTTTGTTAGGTAGCGCTAACCAAGAGGTACACCTGGATAAGCATGTTCATCCCATGAGGGAAAAGATCTGAACAACGAAGATTCCAGAAATGACAAATCTCCAGAGAAAATATGAATGTCCTCTTCTCACCCACTTGTGCCCATTTCCCAAAGCTCTAGGGAACAACCGTGGAAGAGGGGGCTGTGGTAGAATGTAAGGCTGCAGAGAGATTGGGGTGAATCTGAGACTACAGCAATATAGATGGACTTCCATTTGATCAACATGTCTTATGCACTACAAGCTTCTCCAACTGGACTATGGGAAATTGTGGGTTGTCAAAATATGCGATCAGATACTTGCTAATTGGTTTTTACATGAATTTACTTACATTCATTGCTTAGGCGACAATCAGCTTACTTAATGGTGGGATGTTTGGATATTAATGCCTTCACGTGGTGGAAAATACAAGTGTTCAGGTCTGACTGTCCCCCACTGCTAAGCACTCAAAACAGACTTGAGCAGACTGGTATTCAAGAACTCAGGTTTCCTTTGGGTTGTTAGCCTCACTCCATGGGCTCCCTGCTTATCAGAAAAATTTAAAAAATTAAAAAGGTCGGATGTGGGAAACGGTTTAGTTATAGATGGGGTTGGATGCTTTAAGCCAATGAGTACTTCCCTGGCCAACCCATGGTGTGGGTGTAGTGATGAAAAGAGTTTAGCATTCCTGAGGATTGAGTCATGATGGATATTTATTTTTTAATTTTTCATTTTTTATTGATGCTTTGTGTATTTCATACTCATATTTCCAATTCAGTTCAGGCATATCATTCCTTTCCCTTCCCCCCCCACCCCATCCATCCGGCAGATTCATGCACTCTCTGACCATAACTGTTCCTGCCATCTTTCTCTGTTTTTTTTTTCATTTTTTAACAATAAGTGATAATTTGTGAGTACAAGCATCTTCATGTAAACCAATATTGCAGTGCTAGTTGTGCCCAAACCCAACAGCTCATGGGTCCCACCATCCACGCGGGGGGGGGCGGGCCTTGTATGTTTCAATCAAGTGTGAATCAAAATGAGTGTCCAAGCTACATTGCTGTAGTTTCGCCATCTCACCACAATCACAGCCCTTAAATTCTACACACGCCTCCCGTTTCTGCAAGTTTGTTCCCTAGGCTTTAGAAAAAGGGGCACAGGTGGATGAGAAGCAAAGCAGTCTATCTTCTCCTCTGGACTGTTGTCCTTGGCTCTGGTCCAAATTCTGGCATGTTTACTTTCATGGGCTGACAATTTGTCCAGGATAACCTTTTGATCCTACTAATGAAGGCAACATGATAATTAGAATATAAGGTTAGTTTAAACAGTAATAATTGTTTATGGTAGGTTACTTTGGTTATTTTTTTTTTTTTGTGTTTGATGTTGTTATTCCTTATTCTTTTCTTCTGTTTTTTTTTTTTTTTTCCTTGTGGTATGCAGTTTTTCTGTTTGTTGCTTGTTGTTTTCCAAAATGCATTATGTCCACATGCTTTGTACAGAAGCTCAGGGGGCCCTACACAATTAAATACTTCAACTGGGGTAATGGGCTAACTCAGCATCCACAGATGAGGGATAGCCATTCGTCGGTTTGTTTTCCTGGGACTGTGTTACTTCACTCAGCATGATGTCTTCTAGCTTCCAGCACTTTTCCTGCAAAGGCTCGCTGATGTCCTTTCGTTTCTACCAGGCTGCGATCTGCATAGACCTCGCAATTACGTACTGTCCACCACATTTTTTCTCTATCCATTCGTCAGTTGAGGGGCATTTAGGGTTGCGTTCCAGCTCGTTTGCTATTGTGAAGAGAGCTGAAATAACATGGCCGTGCATGTATCTCTGTGGTGGGTAAGTCTTGGAGGGTACATGCCCAGGAGTGGTGGCTATAGCCTGGTGGGTGGCAAGTTCATTCCAAAGTCTTCCAAGGTTCTCCACACTGCTTGTCCATAGTGGCTGTCACGAGTCTTACATTCCCACCAAGCAGTGGATGAGTGTTCCCATTCCCACAACCTCTCCAGCACTTTGGTATCAATTGTGTTTTCTTGACCTAGGCCAGTCTTATTGGAGTAAGTTGATACTAAGTGGTTTTCATTTGCATTTCCTTAATGATTAGTGATGTTGGAGCAGTTTCTTGAGGTGTTTCTCAGACATCTCAATCCTCGCTTGTGAAGTCTCTGTCAGTTCTTGCTCCATCGATTGAGTGATATTTGTTCTTTTTCTTTGTTTTTTGAGTAGTTTTATATATTCTGGAATCAATGCATTTGTCAGATGTTCCAGGAATGTTTTTTATTTCTTTCTTTATCTCTTCCTTTGACCATTCATTATTCAAGAGTGTGTGTTTAGTCTCCATGTGTTTCTTGTAGGCAGGAGGCTTGTCCCTGGTTGGATGATTGGAGCTTATTGCACTGTGGCCTGACAGATGGCATGAAATTATTTTCAATCTTTTTTGTATTGTAGTAGGTATTTTATGTGTCCCAGGAATGTGGTAGATTTTGGAGAATGTTCCGTGGGTGCTGGTAGAAAGTGTATTCTCTGGTATTAGGATGGAATGTGTTTGGTAAGGGCTATGAGGTCCATTTGTGTATCATATCGTTCGATCAGATGTCTCTCTGTTTATTTTTTTGTCCGTGTTGACTCTATACCAAAGGACTCCGTGGGGTATTGAAATCTCCACTCATGAGTGGTGCTGGGTGTTAGTTCTGTGACTTGTGGTCCCTGGAGAATGGTCCTTATAAAGTTTGGTGCACCAGAATTTGGGGCAGATATATTCATAATGTGAAATCTTCTCATGATCCTGGATAATGTTCCTTGATAAAATGTAATGGCCTTCTTTGTCCCCTGTTTATTTATTTATTTTGAAATCTATTTTAACTCCGATATTAAAAATAAGCAACAACTGCTTTTACTTTGGTACCATTGGTTGGAATATTTTTTGTCCATCCTCACTTTAAGGTGGTGCCTGTCCTTGAAGGTGAGATGTGTTTCTGGCAGACAGCAAGTACGATGGATTCTGATCTTCCTAATCCAGTCTCCAGTCTATGTCCTTTTGATTGGGGAATTTAGTCCATTAATATTTAAGGTTTATGATAGGTTTGTGTTGCTTCCTTTTGCCTTATATCCATCTGCGGTTTTTGTTTTAGGTTTTCTACTTCTGCAGTTATGCTTTTTATGATTTCTCCTTCGTAGTTGCCTGGGGTTGTGTTGCCTCTTTCTTCTGTATCTTTGGAGGGCTTCAAGTATTTCTCTGAAGGGTTGGTTTTTTTTTTTCGATGTATATTCTTCTTGTTTATGTCATGGAAGAATTTTCCCTCTCTCCTTCCACTATGATTGACATTTTGCTGGAGTAGTAACCTGAGCTGGCAATCCATTGTCCTTCCAACACTGGGATGCTTTTGCTCCAGGTTTCTTCTTGCCTTCACCGTTTGCTGTGAGAAGTCCGTTTTAATTCTGAAGGTTTCCCCTTATAGGTCACGTGTTAGATTTTTTCTCTTGTCGCTTTAAAGAATTTTCTCTTGTTTTGGGTGGTACCAGCATTTTTAACTAGGATGTGGTGTGGAGAATTTCATTTATCTGATCTTGTCTGTTTGGGAGTTCTATGTGCTTCTTGTGTATTGGATATTGGTTTGTCCTTTTTTAGTTTGGGGAAGTTTTCCATCTATTATTCTGTTGAATGATCTGATCAATAGCCTGTCGATCTTGGGTTGGCTTCTCCTCCTCTATCTCTATGATGGGAGAGTTTGATCTTTTCATACCAGTGTCCCACAGCTCCTGGTTGTTCATTTTGTGTATTTTTAAATTTTTCGTAATCTTTCTGGAGGTTTTTAGTTGGTTCTGTGTTACTTCCAGTATTCTGATATTCTTTGTTCTGCGTCCTCCATCTTGCTTCTGAGGCTTTTTTCCATTCCTTTCCTCTTGAATGGATGAGTGTTTGATTTCCTTTTTCATTTCTTCTGATTTTTAGTGTTTCTATTTCCTTTTGGAGCTTCTCGATCTCTTTTGTGCTCTTTTGTTTGCTGGTTGGTTTACTTTTTTTTTCAGCATGGATCTTTCAGTGTTTTTCTTCAACCACATACAAACCCTACACCGTGCACAGAACTTCTCCCAATAATAGTCCAGAAAGAATAAGAGAAGGCAGCCTCTGGGAGTTGCCTTGATCTCTGAATAAGGACATCTGTATCAGTCCATATGCCTCCCCCAAGGATGCAGGACGCACTTTGGCGGGAAAAGAGGGGCCAGAAAGATTGTTAAGAGCCAGATCGATAACTTCGTCTAGAAATACCCCACATAGCGAAACTTGATTCCTTTTTTCTTTAAGGGGGGCTTATGTGTGCTTAGCGTCGTTCGTATGAGGACTAGTAATGCACAAGCATGGGGGTGTGGCGGGTGTACACGCTCAGGCAATAGGCGATCGTCCTAGCGTCTTCCCACGATGGGCGATGCATCGCCAAAGTCAAAAGGAGTAGCCACCAGCAGCCTGAATGGGGTGGGGAAAAGGACGATACGCGGTATGGACAAAGTCCACACGGCCTCTAAAGGGACGGGAGGATACGTAAGGAGTGATCCTGGCATATGGGCTTCTCCTTGCCTGTAGCTTCAATGTGATCCCTGAATGCCTATGAACGGGTGTTGAAGGCGTGCTTTGCTTGCCCCTTCAGATACCTTCGTAATCTCAGTGGGGCGTGGCCTGTGGGGGGGGGGGGGGGGCTCTTCACCCGCACCCCCGGAAACCTGCCCGCTGTGCTCACTGTGATGCGTTCACATGCGTCAAGAGCCAACTCCAAACTGCGCATGTCCGGTATAACTGTCTTATGCGGAAGATGACGTGTGTAATGGTGAACTCCGCCCCCACAGCCATTCATCGAATCAAGCCAAAGACCACCCTTTAATCCCATCTAGGTTGGGGATAATTCCACTTCAATCACAGCCACAAAGGCCAAATAAACCAAGCGGGTAGCGGTCGCGAGTATCGTACTACCGATCAGCCTACGGTCTTTCAAACCAAGGCACCCCCGAGTCCTCCCATGACGGGCTAGTGAGCTCTCACTCCGACTAGCTGCGCATCACGGGGCTCAGGAGATCTCAAATCTCAACAGTCCCAACCTGTGGTGCGACACGCACCTTTGGATCAATAGCAAATCGTGACTGGGAGATAACTCCGCCCCCACAGCCATGAAAGCATCTAATCAAGCCAAAAGACCACACCTTTAATCCCAGCTGGGGGATAACTCCAACCTCACTGCCACAAAGGCCAATCAACCAAAGACAGCAGGACCAAACAATCAGCAATCAGCTCACCAAGGCACCCAGTCCTACCTGTCTTCCCCTCTTCCTGCCACTGGGGCTCAGGAGATCTCCACATGTTTCTTCTGTTAAATATGACAGGGTCTTACTGTGGCGTATAACATCTCCTAACCGGTAGAGGAGGTAAGCTTATGGCATCCAGCCGTGGGTTTATTCCTCCAGGAGAGAGCTAATAGCCAATTAGATTTGGGATATAAAGGCATATGGCTGCCACTGCTTGCACAGTATTTTCCAGGCAGGTGAGGTGTATCTGGTGGTGACGGAGGAGTCCTGATTGACTCAAGGAGACCAAAATATTTGCTTTGTTGGTTGTGGTAATTTGGTAACCGCACTCTTGTAACATCATATCACAAGACAAAATAATGTAGAATTGAAATTATCGGTGTACAATTACATCATTGTCATAATGTTTTAAAACTGCAGGATATTATTAAAAGAAGGGCCTTACCACCTATCTTCTTGCAGGTATCCAAAGTTTGGAGGCAAGGAGCCTTTGACTTTGGTGGGGGATTGGATCCCCTGGCCAACATTCCTTGGTAGAATAATCCATTGTTGAGGTCAGAGTTCCTGTATTAATATATTTTGCTTAAGTGCATAGCTTAAGGAGACTTTAGCATTATATTTGGTTCTGAATAGAAAATAATCCTTTTCACAGTTCCTATGTCTATTAGTCAATTAAAGAAGGCAGTTTTACCAGTTTTACAAGAGATTACCTCTATAACAGTTGGCTCCAATCTACAGCTGGAGAATGACCTCATCATCATCATCATCATATTTCTCCTTGTTCTATGGGGGGGGAGGTAAGAAAGTCTCTCGCATTAAAACTTTTGCGGTACCTAGAAGGTAAGCTTCGTTAGGACTCATTAAAAATATTTGTTACTAGTAAGATCCACAGAGGGGCCTGATGTCTGCAGCAATCTGAGGCTTTTCTTCCCTTCAATGCCCAAACGAGTCAATCCTTCTGCTGGCACTTTCTGGTACATCCTACTCACTGCAAAGCTGTATTTTCTTTCTCAGCCATTAAGTTGGTGACATTCTGACCTGTTGGAACATACAAATCCTTTCCCATAGTTAGTTTTAAGATTTGAATTGCAAGGTTTTTTGACAAAAAGTTTTCATATCTATCTGTATCCCCCTTTTTTATTTTAGGTTTTTGTTTTTTGACCCATGAGTCTCAAAAAGCAATTGTATTATACATACCTATAGGGTGGAATCAAGACACAGATTTCATCAAATTCACCCATGCTGTTTTGGGTGACTGTATGTGATTAACTTGGGAAGCAAAGTTAATTTTTAAGTTAAATCATGATGGATATTTAAGCAGACATGTTGGAATAAAATCTCTCTCTGCATTTGAACCTCAACCTGCATACATGTGGTGTGCTTTCCTGCGTGTATTTTTCACATGGGTCATCCCAGGATTAAGTGGGGCCTGCCACAAATCTTGGCGGTGACACCACACATTTCTATCACCAGTATTGCTGCCTGTCTTAAAACGAAATAGGACTCCACTCCTTGGACAGTGTGCTACATCTTAGCTGCCCTACAAGTTTAGACTGACCTTTCACCTAGTTAGGGCCCAGGAGTGTGGTTTGACTCCATCAAGGAAAAGTGGTGAGAGATGTGATCCTATGCAGATAGTATCTCATTCTCACTGGGTCAGTATAGACCAAATTAGTAAAATGGGGATAGTCTTCTTTTCTAAATATTCTACTTTCCTTATAGCCAATAGTTTAATGGGATTCATATGCTGTGTTCCAAACCAAAGGGCAAAATGCATGAAAATGGTGAGCAGGTGAGCATGTGTTTTTTATTCCGTGCTGTATCATCAACACCTAGCACCATGATCTGACATAATGTGTTCTATTATCTATTTAGTATATGAGTTAATCATTTAACAAATTCTTCAAATTAGATTTAAATACTGATAGAATATGGATTAACACTATCAATGAACTAAGATGATGAGAAGTAAACTGAAGTCTTTGTTGGGAGGCAGTGAATAATTACAAGAACAGAATAGGAAATGGAAAGTAATGGGTCCTTCTAGTAACTGCAGTAAAAAAGTGAGGGTAGAAATAAAACCTTCGGGTCTGGAGAGATGGCCTAGTGGTTAAGAGCGCTGACTGCTTTTGCAGAGGATCCGGGTTCGACCCCCAGCACCCACATGGTGGCTGAGAACCGTCTGTAACTCCAACTCTAGGAGAACTTCAGTTCCAGGGGAATCTGACACCCTCTTCTGACCTCTGAGGCATTGCACAACATGAGTGCACAAACCTACATGCAAATAGTCCACTAATACACATACAAAAATAAATAAAAATAAAAAAAAAAGAAATAAAACCTTCATTTCCTGAGTATCTTCTGAATGTCTAGTACCTTAACAGACATGAACTCATTGAGTCTTCACAATTCTGTAGGTGAGTACTATTGTGATATATACTTCACAGATTTAAAAAAAAATGAGACTCAAGAGGGTAGACAACCTGTCCATGATCACTTTTGTGTAACAATCTCCTAAAAGTCATGTTGTTGAGCAAGGATATTGGCTCCCATTGTTCCGAACACTTATTCAAGGCTAGTCGGATAGTTTCAGAACATAGCATGTCTCCCTCTGGAGCAAAAGTGATGGACACTCACTGGCTGTCATAAAAGACTCAGATCTGCCAGGTGTGGTGGTGCATGGCTTTAATCTCAGCACTCGGGAAGGCACAGGCAGGTGGATCTTTGTGAGTTCCAAGCCAGCCTGGTCTACAAAGTGAGTTCCAGGCTAGGTGGGGCTGCAGAGAGACCCTGTCTCAAAAACACCAAAAAAAAAAAAAGACTCAAATCTGCTAAGCTCAGTGTTGTTCTCCTGTAACACAAAACACAGTATGTTCATAGATATCCTGATGCAAGAAAGTGCTTATATCCCGGATAATGACATTTCTGTGAGAAATAATCACTTATCTCTAACCTAGGAGTCTCGTGTCTTCTGCCAGAATTTGGGAAAATGAGACAAGCTAACTTGTTACCAGGCAAGTTAGATAAAAATCTCAGAATCTTCACAATGATTATCAGGAGGTGAAAAGCAAGAGAATTGTACGCATAGTTCTTTAATTATTTATTTTTATTTTTATGTGTATGAGTATTTGCCTGCGTGTATGTATGTGCACTGTATCATATGAGTGCCTAGGGACTATAGAGGCCAGAAGAGGGCATTGCAAATGATTGTGAGCTGCTCTGTGGGTGCTGGACATGAAATCTGCATCTTTTGCAAGAGCAGGAAGTGCTCTTAACCACTGAGCCCTTTCTCCATCACCAACACCCATGTCTCTCCATCACCAACACCCACATCTCTTTAGCTCTGGACTTCACACACTTTCCCAGGATATTTGCTTCTTTGACAGGATGGTGTCACCTCAGGAGTGGTTGATACTGCATTTGATGCTATTCTTCCTATGTGCTTCTAGACGTGATCTCAGTTTTCAAGTTTGATGCTTTTGCCTGATGAGTAACCCATCAGGCAAAAAAGAAAACAAGTTTAAAGTATTTGTCTTTTTTCTGTATTCAGGTTAATAAACGCACTTAATCTATCATTCTATTTTCTTGGTCATGTTCTTTTTCCAGGGCTGTAGTTCCCGTGGGAGTCAGAATTTTTCCTGGTAGATTTATATTAATAGAAAGAATTCCCAGAGGACACAACTAGAACACCTTAGACACTTCATAAATATTCAGTTAGTTTTAACAATGTATGGAATGTTTGCCAAACCCTACATTAAAAACACTGGGCTTCATTAATCTGTTCTGAGCTGCCTGAGTAGTAGGACCACATTTTCTATATATTTCTAGTCCCAAAATTAAGTATGTAATTTCAGTAGAGATTTCTAATTTCAGGACACCCAAGCATTCCTAGTGTTCATTTAGGTCTTTTCCTCTTATTGTTTACAAACTCTTTTTATCTGCAGCATTGTTGATGTGTTCGACAATCCTTTCTCTCTGTTCACTAGACCTAGAGAAACAGCTGCCATCCTGGGAAGAGAAGAAACTGGGAAGAGAAGAAACAGGAGACCGTGGAGGAATGAGGCCATTTTCACTTATCATGTCCCCCAAGGACTGCTCTACCAGAACGCCTGATGATTTGTTTAGGATTTTCATCAAAATGATTGCATGCCACCCTCACAACGGCCTTCTGAGGACACCAAGGACCAAAGAGATTAAGTGAGTAGGCCAACATTACAGTGCATTTATAGCAGCTCTGTGATAGAATTACTTCCCTACCCTGCATAGTTGGCAAGTGCAGAGCATAGTTTCAAGGAAGAGAAGTAAGCACGTTAGGACAAAGATTCGTTTATTCTGAACTATTCTGGCCATGCTGTCCAGAAGACAGAAATTCCAGGCAAAGAGCAGGCTAAAGTCAATTCTATGTCATGCTTCCTTCCAGAAAGGCAAGGTAGAAGTGTCATTCAGACTGTTGACAGACTGATATACTGTAAACATGTAAGAATGAGAGAACTCTCAATAGTTTTCTGCTATCCCCTCCTGGAACTCCTCCAGCAGCTATTGTTATTGTCTACAAAGAGGATAGTTGTTTAACATCTTCATTTGGGGACATATATTCACTAAGGTGTGCTCCACTGGGGATGGAGCCAAAGCTGGTGGAAATGAAACATTTCAGAAAAGGACTATCAAGGTTAAGATTTTCACCATCCTAAACCGAGTAATGGGGACACAAGATAGGAAATGCAGGGCTGGAGAGATGGCCTAGCAGTTAAGAGCACCGACTGCTCTTGCAGAGGACCCGAGTTTGATCCCCAGCACCCACATAGCGGCTGAGAACCATCTGTAACTCCAATTCCAGGAGAACTCCAGTTCCAGGGGAATCCGAGACCCTCTTCTGAACTCCGCGGCATTGCACGACACGGGTGCACAAACTTGCATGCAGACAGTACATTCATACACATACGGAAATAAAATTAAAAAAAAACAAAAACATGGGCATCTACAAGATAAAGATAGTTTTGAGGAAGTTGGCTCCAAGTTCCTCTTCTTGACTGGTGCTAAAGAGGCAAGAGAAAATAAAATGGCTCATTTCTGGCCTGCCAAGTCCTCTAGTGGGCAACAAAATATCATAGAAATATTGTTATTTATTATTTTTATTTTATGTGTATGAGTATATTGCCTGCATGTAGGTAGCTGCACCTGTGTCATGCAGCACTTGTGGAGGTCAGAAGAGGGTGTGAGATTCCCTGGAACTGGAGTTATGGATGGTTGTTAGCCACCATATGGGTGCTGGGAATTGAACCCGGGTCCTCTGCAAGAGCAGTCAGTGCTCTTAACCACTGAGCCATCTCTCCAGCCATTGTAATATTTGTGTGTGTGTGTGTGTGTGTGTGTTGTGAGAATTAGGAATTAAGAGTTGGGGATTTAGCTTAGTGGTAAAATGCTTGCATAACAAGTACCCAAGGAGTGTGGTTTCATCCCCAACACACAAATGGGGGGGGGGGGAGAGAAAAAAAGACCAAACAAAAGGGAACAGAGAATTTTTTTTTTTTTTTTGTATTTTTGAGACGGGGTCTCCCTTTACTCCCAGTGGCTTGGAGCTCACTCTATAGATCAGGCTGGTCTTGAACTCACAGAGATCCGCCTGCCTCTGCCTCCCAAGTGCTGGAATTAAAGGCGTGCACCACCACGCCCCGTTGGAACAGAGAATTCTTTAAGAACTGGGGATGTTGGGGCATTGCATGACACAGATGCCCCACCTACATGCAGGCATTACACCATACGCATAAAATTTTAAAAATGAAATATTTTTTTAAAAGAGAATGCATGAGCTCTGGCAGGGAGGGTGCAAGGAAAGGGAATTGGATCTAAATTTGATTAAGAAATATTGTATGAAATACATAAAACTATAATAAAAAAGAAAAATAAATAAATAAATCTGGGTATTTCATAGAGGGTACACTAATTCAAGATTTTTGTCATAGATTTAAAAAAAAAACGATTCTCAGCTGGGCATGGTGCTGCATACCTTTAACCCCAGCACTCAGGAGGTAGAGTCAGGCAAATCTCTGTAAGTTCAAGGCTAGCCTGGTGTACATAGTGAGTTCCAGGCCAGCTGGAGCAACAGGGAGACCCTGTCTCAAAAAGACAAAAAAAAAAGTTCTCTTAGTACACAAGAAAAGAAAGATTATGAGGGCATACACATATTCTGAGAAAGATTTCTTTTTTTTTGTCTTTTTGTGACAGGGTCTTCCTATAGCCCCAGCTGTCCTGGAGCTCACTCTATAGATCAGGCTGGCCTTGAACTCACAGAGATCCGCCTTCCTCTGCCTCCTGAGTGCTAGGATTAAAGGCGTGCGGCACCATGCCTGGCTTAAAGATGGGTCTTAGCTGCCATGTGGGTGCTGGGAATCGAACCCGGGTCCTCTGCAAAAGCAGTCAGTGCTCTTAACCGCTGAGCCATCTCTCCAGCTCCCTCAAAACAATTCTAAGCAGCATTTTGGTCTTTTCTTCCTGTGTAATATCCTTGATTCCCTCTTTTTTTTCTTTTTCCTTTAAAAAATATTTTATTATTATTATTTCATATGAATGAGTATTTTACCTGTGAGTATGTAAGTGCACCATGTGTGTGCACCACCCATAGAGACCAGAAGAGGGTGTTGGTCCCCTGGAACTAGTTACAGATGGTTGTTAGCTGTCATGTGGGTGCTAAGAATCAAACCCAAGTCCTCTGGAAGAACAGCAAGTGTTCTTAATCTCTGAGCCATCTCTCCTGCATGTTTTTCCTTTTTCTATTTTTGCCACTGACTGGAAAATTCCATAGTCTGTAGAAATATTTCCACAGGGTGTTAGTCTGATTCTCTTAGCTTGTTACTAATCTGTCCAATTGGATAGTCTTTTGTGTGTCTTTATCTGTCATCAAATTGTGTGGCTCATTCCTGACATAGTCAAATGTTATAGCCAAATACATCCGTGTGTATATTGTCTGTAACATATAGCATATATGCAAATGCATCCAAATGTTAACAGTTTATACACAGAGGACATGTTGGTATTTAACTTAGTTTGCTTTCAATTTGCACTGTTTTCCAGATAAAATACTAGGGCCAGTGGCCATAGTTGGCTAGACTTGGATTCCTGAGCAGAAGGGAATGAGTAAAGCCTTGAACATGGCAGACAGCATAACTGACAGATCTAATATACAGGAATTCTTTCTGAAGGTTCAAGACAGCATTAGTAATAACTGACCTATGAAAGATTCAGTTGAACAGAAAAGAGACAAGACTCATTCTTTATATAGAATAAGCAACCCTGCATGTCCATGTTTCCCAAATCAAGCTACTTGAACCTCTGTATCACATTCATTTTAGTGCTTCTTAACCCTTCAAATTTCTGTGCGCATACCTCAGACCTAAAGAATTTGAAGTTTTGGACTGCAATCAGGGAATCAGCATTGTTAACAAACTTTTCACTTATTTTTGTGCACACTAAAGGTGAGAATATCTGCTCTATATGCTTCAAGTTTTATTAAGTTACTGTCTTTCTCTAGAAACTTCTTTCCTTCCCATTCTCTGCTTTGTAAAAGTTTGGCCCACCTCTAGAGACCAAGCTCAGATATAGCTACCTTCATGAAGATATCTTTGATTTCATGTTTCCTTACTTCAAACATTCCATTGAGAGAGGTGAAGGACACTTGGGGAATACAAACTGGGATACTGTTGCATCTTCTCTGGATAAGAGAAGATGCATATAGAATGAAGCTGGGGAACTATTACTATTTGGTCCCAATTTTTTATTTAGAAAAACATTTAAAATTTAAGGTAAACTGTTATAAATACCAATGTACCTTTCATCCATAAAGTAACATTTGACATATATGCTCCCTCTTATAAATATATATAATAACACACACATATATTTGCCTACATCATTTGAACAAAATTGTACTCATATCACTTCACAACTAAATACTTCAGTGCATTTCTCCTAAGAATAAGAGCATTCTGTCATTCTCTTGCATAGTCATATAACATTATCATATCTAAGAACTTCAACATTTTAATGTAATAGAATAATATAATTCAATATTGAGTCCACATTAAAATTTCTCAAATTGCCTCCAAAACATGTTAATTGTTTGTGTTGATAGGATTCAATCAAGAACTGTGGATTGCACTTTATTGTCTTTTTAAGTTTTCTTTAGTCTAGATTTGGGAACAGTCCCACGGCTTTTTCCTCAAATGATACTTTTTTTTTGAAAGTCCAGATATGTCGTCTTTTTTTTTTTCACAACATTTTTTTTATTGATGCTTTGTGCATTTCATACATCATTTTCCAATTCAGTTCAGGCATATCTCCCCTTCCCTTCACCCCCACCCCCACCCCAATCGAGATCATGCATTCTGCCATGACTGTCCTGCATATCTCTCTCAGTTTTTTTTTTCATTTTTTTTTAGCTATAAGTGATAATCCATGAGTACAAGCATCCTTCATGTATACCAATTTGCAGGCTGTTTTGCCCAAACACCCACAGCCCCCACCTTCCAGCGGGGGGTGAGGGGTTTGTATGTTCAATCAGGTAATCAATGAGGGTCCAGACTACATTGCTGTTGTAGTTTCACCCTTCACCCCAATCCAGCCCTTACATTCTACCAACGCCCCCTCTTCCGCAGATTATTCCCTTGCTTAGAAAAGGGGCACAAGTGGATGAGGAGCAGAACAGTCCACTCTCTCTGACTGTTGTCTTGGATCTGGTTAATTCTGGCTGTTTCCTTTCATGGGCTGACAGTCTGTCCAGGAATAACCTTTCCGATCCTACTAATGAAGCACAAGCAATTAGATATATAGGTATTTAAGCAGCATTAATAGTTATGGTAGGTTACTTTGTTATAGACTATCTATGTTTAGATGAGATGTTGATCCACACTACATTTTTTCTGTTAAATATGACGGGGTCTTACTGTGGCTTATGATATCTCCTAACCTGTAGAGAATGTAAGCTTGTGGCATCAGCCATGGGTCATTCCTCCAGGAGAGAGCCAATAGCCAATTAGATTTGGGTATACAGGATATGGCTGCCTCTGTGACAATTATTTCCAGGCAGGTGCGGTGTAGCTGTAGCTGGTGCTGACAGTGGAGTCTTGCTTGACTCAAGGAGACCGGTATTTGCTTTATTGGTTTAGTGGCCTTTGTAACACTCTCTCTGGTATTCCAGAGGCCATCTGTAACTTGCATGTGTGGTCTCAATGATCTTTTCCATGTTAACAATCAGGTTTTCACAGCAGGCCTTATCGCCTTCTCTTCTTGCAGGTATCCCAGTTTAGAGGCAAGGAGCCTTTACCTTTGTGGGACCTTAGATCCCCTGGCCCAACATCTCCCTGGGGAATAATCCTTACTATGTCAGAGCTCCTGTATTTATTGATATTTTGCTTAAGCGCATAGTTAAGGGACTTTAGTGTTATTTTGGTTCTGAACAGAGAGTAATCCTTTTCACCAGTTCTATGTCTATTATTCCAATTAAAGAAGGCAGTTTTACCAGTTTTATAAGAGATTACCTCTATAATAGTTGTCTCCAATTTACAGTTGGAGAGAACCCCATCATCGTCATATTTCTCCTTGTTCTGGGGGAGGCAAGAGTCCTCATATCAAAACCTTTGTGGCACCTAGAAAGTAAATTTCATCAGGACCCACTATAAATAGTTGTTACACACACAGTGAATTATATATCTCCATTTAACTCGGATGCATTACCTTTTTATCACGAGTCTGTAAACCAATGTTGTTTAATATACCATATTTACTTTTACTAAGTCCTAAAACACCATGTATCCTGTAGACAGTGTCTAGGCAAAACTGGGCACTTGTTGAACTCATGCAATTTAATGACATTAATCGAATATCACCAGTGTCCCTCACCCACCCTCCCCCCTTCCCAATTCACCATTTCGGTCCATTTTCTGATGCAGTCTTTCTGTTGTTTTGTTCTTTTACTATGCATCCCTCTCCATGAGAAAATGTTTATATCTGGGTTATTGGTACTAGCATCCACATATGAGGGACACCATTTGTCGTTTGTTTTTTCTGGGACTGTGTTACTTCCACTTAAACATAATGTCTTCCAGCTCCATCCATTACCTGCAAGTTCATTATGTTGTCCTCTTTACGCTGCCATAGAACTCCCATTGTTACATGTACCCACATTTTTCTCTATCACACTCGTCAGTTGAGGGGCACCTGGGCTGGTTCCAGCTTTTTTGTATTGTGACAGAGCTGCAATAAACATAGATATGTCGTCTTGTATACAATCTGGTTTTTCTGATGGGTCCATCATAATCACATTAAGATTAAGTTATTTGGGACAAGAAGTAGTATACCACAGAATTATGTTATTGATGTCCCCACTACATCACAAAGCTTTGTATGTCATTAATAAACACCTGCCCTGCCTTCTGAGTGCTGCAATTAGAGGAGTGCACCACTATACCCGGCTACCATTTTTACACTTAACAGCTGTGCTCTCCTCTAATTGCAGCACTCAGAAGGCAAGGCAGGGCAGGTGGATCTTTAGTGAGACCAGCCTAGTATACAAGTTCCAGGCCAGCTTAGGGTTACAGGGAGGCCCTGTCTCAAGAAAAAAAAAAAAGAGAGAGAGAGTACAAAATGGGGCTTAGAAGCCTGCGCACTTGCAATATAAGGATAGGAACATGAATTCAAATCCCCAGCAGCCACAGGAAAAACAGAGCATGACTGCTTGTGCCTGTAACCCCAGCATTGGGACGCAGAGACAAGTGGATCCAAAGAACTCACTGGCCACCTAGCCTAGCCAAAATGGTGACCTTCCAAGTCAGTGACAGACCCTGCCCCCAAGGCCATAGGTAGCAATCAACAGAGGCAGTCAAACTCTTGCATTCCTTCATTACAAGCACCCCCACCTACACATTACATCCTGTGGCCACTTCACTCAGGATAGAGAGAGAGAGAGAGAGAGAGAGAGAGAGAGAGAGAGAGAGACTGGTTAAGCATTATGCCACGTGCCAATAATCCCAGCACTCAGGAGACAGAAGCAGGAGGATCACGAGTTCCAGGCTACCTCAACGCTATATATCGTAGTGAGTTCAAGTACATTCAGAGCTTCATTGCCCTCCAAAAGCTTTGGGAATGCAGCTTAGATGGAGAGCACTATATAGCACATACCATGACCCTGGATTTGATGCCCAGCACTGCAACAAAAAAGAAGTGGATACTGGATTAAAGCTCAGTTTCAATGAATAAATCCATGCTTTAAACACTGCTGTCTAGTGTTTAAGAAATAATAATCCCACCTAACTTCAGAAAACTGTTCCCTGTTTCTTCTAAAGAGTTTCAGGTTCACAGTATTCCTGAGAGTGAGGGAGCAAGGACACTAGAATTTCAAGGGGGGATGGAAGATAATGGCACTGAGAAATCAATTGGCATTCATGTGGTCTTACAGCAAGGGAACAACTGAAAAAGGTTGCTGATGGAGAGACCTTTAGATCTTGCTTATGAATTTGACTTTGATTTAAGAGGCAACTGAGAGCCACTGTGATTTCTGACGAGTGCTTGCTGAATCCAAAGTGAGTTCAGGTTGGATGACTAGCCCTCTGTGTGCTGAGATGCAACTGCTTGTTATAAACAGGTTTGCAGGGTTTCCTGGAAAAGCACACTATTGCCTAAGTGCCCCTTCTGGACCTTGCATCTGTGCTTGGCTCTGCTTAGGTTCACAGCGCTCTGTCCAGCCTGTTACTGTCACACTCATCCTACACCTTTCATTCCCAGCAGACAGGAAAGAAGCCTTGGAAATGTCTGCTAAATGTGGGTAGCCCACAGTTTCCCCTTTAGTCAGCTGGTTCTCCCTTGAGAATGCACAATTAAAATAAAACACACACACACACACACACACACACACACTCACATGCATGCATGCACACACGCACACACACACGCACACGCACGCACCAAAGACCATTTAGTCATTTGTAAGTTGGGACTTCACTGAACATTTAATTCGAGGTCATCCATTTCTCAGTGACCAAGGTATCAAGAAAGCATACCTGCACTTGTCACAGTCACATTTATGGCTGGTCACAGACAGAGACACACATACATAAAGTATCACCCCAATTTAAGCATGGCTGCTACTGAGTGGAATATATGTATATATAAAGTATTGTCCAAGTTTAGCACATGTCCTGATAAAGCAAGCAGCATCAGATGTAGACACAGCCCATTTCAAGGCTAGAAGCATACTAAGGGGTCACGTAGCAAAGCCCTCCATCCTATCCACCACCCCAACAGTGAATCCTTAGAAAACCTCTATACTGTGATACCAAAGTGTGATCAGCTCCAGAGACAACTTCTTACTGACCTTCAGAGGCAGCTGATCTCTCTGGTCAGCTTTATTTAACCAAAATCTTACGAAAATAAAACCTGTCGTCTCTGTAGCTTTTTGGAGTCACAGAGAACAAAGGATGTGCTTTCCCACACAGAAACTAAAACGTCTGGCTTCACAGTTCCCAGCAGGGCCTCTGTAATGACTGTTCTCCTCCTTATGTGTTTCTGAAATTCATTTTCACAGTCAGTGGTGCCCCACCTATATTCTGCCACTCTAGCTTGCCCACCGAGTAAACAAAAGTTGCTAGGAACCTGGGCCCCTGTGGGTCCACTGCAGTACCATCATTCCGCTTGCCAAAAACCATTTAAGGCAGCAGGTAAGTAAGCAGTTAGAGAAGTACATTGGGTTTCTGAGATGTACCAGCCTAGCCAAGGCAGAAATAGGCTCTAACTTAATAATCTGCTCATCACACACAGTAAGAGACACCCTGACTTATTCAAAGGCACCGTGGGTGGTGCAGAGGATGAATAAGCATGATTCACTGCCACTCTCGTACCCAGGGCACGAAGAATAATAAAACCCAAAGAATTGTAGCCGCCTGAGTAGTAAATTAAGAGATCCAGGGCTCAGCTAGACTCTAGACATCAATGTTACCATGGCAATAAAGGGCCCCGGCGTTCAGCAGCTATTACAGAGCAGGCATCTAATAGGCTAGTCTATGTCACAGCTGAAGCCCAAGGGGCTAGCGAAGAAGACCAATTAGCATATCCATTCATTATGGGCCTCTGCACACTTCTTTTCTTAATTCCAATTAGTTGTTTGTTTGAACCAATGTCTCCTGCCTGCATTATACTCATTAGTGCCTTTTAGCCACTGGAAATAGGATTGAATTTCCACAAGGACATCACGATTTACCAAGCCTTCATTTTTCCCCCCTGGTGGTCTAGTCTTATATAGTCACAAATCCATGGCCTTCAGTCCCTCGAAATGAAAGCATCTCTTACTTTACAACTGTACTCAACAGATGGAAACTGCTTAGGAATGTGATGTGCTAAGGGATCTTCCTGGAACCCAGTGAAATAGGGATCTGGGGCCATTATCTGGACCATTTAGGTCAAGGAAACCCTTTGGCCTTAGCCAGTGAGCCTGCTGGCTTTGGCCACTGGCCACTACTCAGAGGCTAGCTGTTCGGGAGGGGCATGTTGCACACCAGGAACCAGACTGGCACCATCAAAGTCAGGCAGTCAGAGTTCCAGTTTGAAGGACTGCCCTTGAAGGTCTAGCCCAAACCCCGCCTACTCTGGGAAGCCTTCCCTGATCTTCTCAGCTCCACCTTGGCTGGGCAGCACTTTAGAGACAGCCACTAGCCCTAAGTTGGCCTAAAACTTACTTACCCAATGACTTACCCAATGATTCCACAGGTCCCTAATGCTGAGAGGGGCTGGGGTTCTAGAGAGCACCCAACAATGCCTGTGTGACACCAACACCAAACAATTCTTAAACATCACTCTACTGCCCTCAAGTCTCAGAGTCTTCCTAAGGATCTAGCCAATCCCTGAATAGGGAAAGCTCACAACTGATCTTTGATGGCTGTGAGACACACTGCCCCCCCCAACACTTCCCTATGTGGAAATGGCCCACAAGAAAAATGTGAGGAATTAGCATACATCACAGTAATGTCAAAAATTCTTTGAAGGCTGGGGTTGAAGAAATGACTCAGTGGTTTAGAGGATGTGCTGCTCTTGTAGATGACCAGAGTTCAATTCTCAGCACCCACGTCAAGCAGCTCAGTCGCCTGTAACTCCAGGTCCAGGGGATCTAACTCCTCTGGACTCTTCAGGCACCTACATACACATGTACATATCTACACACAGACACACACATATAAACACATAATTCAAGAAAATAATAATAAAAATAAAATTCTCTGAAAGTTTCTACCATCTCTTCTTTCTATTGGGGACAATTCAGAAGGTTGTTTCCCTTCTTATTTTCCAAATGTCAGAAGCCATACAGTTTTACCAAACCAGATAATCAGGAAATCTTACAAAAGCAACTACTATGGGGGCTAGAGAGATGGCTAGGCAGTTAAGAGCACTGGCTGCTCTAGCGGAAGACCCTAGTTCAGTGTCTAGCACCCACATGGCAGTTAACAACCATCTGCAACTCTAATCTGTGTGTTCACTTACAAACATGCAGACAAAATACTCATATAAAAAAGCATTTAGGGCTGGAGAGATGGCCTAGCGGTTAAGAGCACCGACTGCTCTTACAGAGGACCCGGGTTCGATCCCCAGCACCCACATGGCGGCCGAGAACCGTCTGAAACTCCAATTCCAGGAGAACTCCAGCTCCAGGGGAATCCGAGACCCTCTTCTGACCTCCGCGGCATTGCACGACACGGGTGCACAGACCTGCATGCAGACAGTACATTCATACACATACAGAAATAAATAAAATTAATAAAAAAAATATTTAAAAAAAAAGCATTTAAAAAGCAGATGTTGCCAGGCGTGGTGGTGCATGCCTTTAATCCTAGCACTTGGGAGGCAGAGGCAGGTGAATCTCTGTGATTTCAAGGCCAGCCTGGCCTATAGAGTGAGTTCCAGGACAGGTGGGGCTACAGGGAGACCCTGTCTCAAAAAGACCAAAAAAAAAAATCCCCATGAAACCTACCGTTATAGAAGCTTCTTATAGTATATACATATGCAATATAAGAACAGATTAGAGCTGGACATGGTGGCACATGCATTTAATCCTAGCACTCAGGAGGCAGAGGCAGAGGCAGGTGGATCTCTGTGGGTTCAAGGCCAACTTGGTCTACAGAGCGAGCTCCAGGCCAGCTGGGAATAAAGGGAAGCCCTGTCTCAAAAAGACAACAACAACAACAACAACAACAACAAAAGACTAGGAGGAGTTACCTATAAAATGGGGACATTTGAGCTGGAGAAATAGTTCAGTGCTTAAGAACATTGGCTGCTCTTCCAGAGGAACCAGGTTCAATTACCAACACACACATGGTGGCTAACAATCATCCATAACTCCAGTTCCTCTTCTGACCCCTATGGGCTTTTCATGGCACAAGCGCATTTCCATACATACAGGCAATACACTCATACACATATAAATAAATAAATAAATAAATAAATAAATAAATAAATAAATAAATAGTTTTCTTTTTCTACTTTCCTCCCATAAGACCTGACTGTGAGGACTGTCTTATGCCCACTGTTAACGTTATGGGAGTAACCAACCACATTCTAACTGGATTGAGGTTTTATCACTCCAAATCTTCTTTTGTCCCTTTACGCCTGATTTTTTTAAATGTAATTCCTTTTTTCCCTTTTTTTTTTTAGTAAATATGATACCTGATGTTACTCATCAACTTGCTATGTAAGGTAGGAATATAAAGTAATACTTTTTCTTTAGCTGCATACAACTCTACAAGTGTGAATCCCTAAACATGTTTTGGAATTATCCTATAGTTTATTCTCAGACATCATAACTTTGGTATATGTGTGGTTTTGGAGTGATAAAAATTGGAAGGAACAACAACAACAAAAATACTGGATCAAACAACTGATGGAAACAGTAAACTTCTGCCCAAAACAGTAAACTTATGCATTGAAAAAATTTAAGAAAATGAGAAAAAGATGAAAGACATGTACGGCAGAATGCATGAGCTCTGGCGGGTTGGGGAGCCAAAAAAGGGGACACGGGTCTAAATTTGATTAAGAAATGTTGTATGAAATGCACAAAACTTCAATTTAAATTTTTTTAAAAAGAAAAATACATCTTGAACTTTTGTATACATCATGCAATAGTTCTTAATCAAATTTAGATCCTTTTCCCTCCCATGCCTCTATACCCCCCACCAGACGTCCTGCACACTGCCATACATGTTAAGTCCCATTTGGTGAAGCATTTTACCTAGATGTCCTTCAGTGCAAGTTCATCCATTGGAGTCTACTTCAGCCTATGTTGAGATCTTAAGGAAGGTCTACTCTCCCTCACCCAGCAGTAATCAGTTTCTAACAGTTCTCAGGCTAAGAGTGGCCTGCCACCCATTTCCCTCACACCACTCTTGGTCCTTGTTTGATTGAATAGGCATGGGTCTTGTGCTTGACTTCACTATTGCCACAGGTTCACATGAGCAAGCTTCAAGATGAATCCTGGCTCTTACAATCTTTTCACCCCCTCTTCCGAAATGGTGCCTGAGCCGTAGGTGGATGAGGTTTAATATAGAAGTCTTATCCAAGAACACACGCTCTGTACTCTCTTATTCTCTAAAACTTAGCTAGTTGTGGCCTTCTGTATGCATTACACCTCTGTTATATAAGGAAGCTTCACTGGTGAGAGATGCACTGCTATTCTCTCCACCTCCTGTTTCACTATGTTCTGTAAGCCTTAAGGCTTACACTTCAGTATAGAGGTTCCACTGTAGCTATGTCACCTAGAGGCAGGCATCTCTGAGACATATATTCTCTATATGTGACCAGTTGTAGAACTCTGTAGTAGCCTCCATCTGTTGCAAAAAGAAGCTTCTTTGATGAGTAGTGTATGGTATACTTGTCTGTAAGTATAAGGAACCATATTTAGTATATGATAATAAATTTCATTTAGTATAGAGAAATGAAACAGCTATGGTTTTCTCTAGGATCTATGCCCTCTCTAACCATGTATATTTGGCTATAATTACAGTGCCACCCATGAGTTCACTGCCATTGACAAGGTTGTAAGCTCAAATAGATAGCTCTTTATTACCTCCCTTTCCCCCATAACAGTGCCACTACTGCACCAATAGAAGTAGTTTGCTGTACTGATCGTTGTGGTTATTAGGCTTTAGGGGTGGGTTGGACCAACGACACATTTTCTCCCTTAGCAGTCTGCATAGCATCATCTAGAACTATGAGAGCTAGTCTTCAGGAAAAAGGCTTCCAGGTCAGCACTAACATTCAGACACCATATGTGTGTTTCTCAGGGAGGTTCCAAGCCAACACATTTCCTTCTGTCTTCCCAAGCCTCCCATTTTCCATTCATCTCTCCTCTCTCTTCCCCAGGTCCAACCTCCCTCCTCCCTTCCCAGTCCAAGCACCCCCATTATCACTACCCTCTCCCCCATAGCACCCACCTCCCTCACCCCTCCCTCTCCTGAGTTCCTTCCTCCCTCACCCCCATTGTCCCTCCTTCCCCCTCCCAGCCGAACAGTCTGACTATCCCTACCTCCTCCGCGGTAAAGTCTATTCCCTGCTATCCCCCTCTTTGGGGCTTTTTCTTTCCCTTTACCTCTGCGTTTCATATCCATTTTCCTGGCTCCTGCTGCTACACCAGGATACATACTCACATATAAGGGATCGATGTTATAATCTCCAAATGAGAGAGAACATACATTGCTTGCTTTTCTGAGTTTGTGTTACTTCACTCAGCATAACAGTCTCTAGTTCATTCATTTACCAGGGAAGAAGGCTGGTCACTTACTCTTGATTTTTAAAATGTCTCTAAAATTACCATATTATCTTTTCTAAGAATTATTTTTATTTATGTGTGTGTGTGTGTGTGTGTGTATCTGTGTGTGTGTATGCACACATAAATGTGGGTTCCTGTCAAGGCCAGAGGAGGGGCTTGGATCCCCTGGTACTAGAGTTACATATGGTTGTGAGCTATGTGATGTGCGTGCTGAAACTTGAACTCCATTCCTCTGAAAGTGCAGCAAGCAATCCTAGACACTGAGCCATCTCTCCGGCTCCCAGTAAATCAGACCCGTTCATCTACTCCGGCTTTACTTTTGAGGCTTCCATGAGCTTCAGATTTCTCATATTAAACATCAGAAATAACACCTCTACTCACTCCAGTTTATTCCTATAATTTATCTTAATTTTATTAAACCCAAAGAGAGGAGTTTCTCTTTTTTGTGTGGTTTCTTTCTCTTAAAAACAAAACAGTTGGCGGGGGGCGTGGAAAGGGAAATGAGTCTTAATTGGATTGAAAAATTATGTATGATGTATGAAAAAGTTTAATAACAATAAAAAATGTATTTATTGATTATTTTTAATTTTATGAGTGTATCACCTGCATGTAATAATCAATAAACAAAATATTTACTGCTGGTCTTTTTGAGACAGGGTCTCCCTGTAGCCCCAGCTGTCCTGGAACTCACTATGTAAATCAGGCTAGCATTGAACTCAGAGATCCACCTGCCTCTGCCTCCCATGTGCTGGGATTAAAGGCATGTGCCACTACACCCAGCACTATAAACAAAATATTTTTTAATTTTCATTTTGTATGATGTCTTTGTTTGTATTTCATACATCATTTTCCAATTCAGTCAGGCATATTTCCCCTTCCCTTCCCTGACCCCCACCCCACCCCATCCCAGATTCATGCATTCGGCCCTAACTGTCCTGCATCTTCTATCCAGTTTTTTTTCATTTTTAAAAAAAAAAGAAAAAAGAAATTAGAAAAGCACCTTTCATGTAAACCAATTTGCAAGCAGTTATGCCCAAACCCACACAGCCCATGGGTCCACGGTCCAGCGGGGGGAGGGGGGGGCTTGTATGTTCAACAAGTGTCAAAAGAGTTGTCCCAGCTATATGGCCTGTATATCAGTCATTTCACCATTCACCGCAATCGCAGCCCTTACATTCTACCAACCCCCTCTTCCGCAGATTGTTCCCTAGGCTTAGAAAAGGGGCACAGTGGATGAGAAGCAAAACAGTCTACTTTCTCTGGAGCTTGTGTCTTGGACTCTGGTCAATTCTGGCTGCTTCCTTTCATGGGCTGACAGTTTTGTCCAGGAATAACCTTTCGATGCCTACTATGAAGCACAAGAACATTAGATATACAGGTATTTACACGTCTAATTGTTTGGTTAGTTTACTTTGGTATAGACACAGATGTGTGGCGGGTATGTTATCCTTGAATTACATTTTTTTTCTGTTAATATGACAGGTCTTACTGGTGTTATAAACATCTGTATAAACAAACTATTTTTTTTTAAAAAAAGTTTGGAGCCAGGCCTGGTGGCACATACCTTAATACCAGCACTTGGGAGGCCGAGGTGGCGGATCTCTGTGAGTTCAAGGCCAGCCTGGCCTACCTAGTGGTTCCAGGACAGCTAAGGCTACAGGAGACCTTCTCAAAAAGACAAAAAGACAAAAAAAAAAAAAAAAAACAAAAAAAAAACAGTTTGGAAAATGCCTTTTTTTTTTTTTTTTTTTTTTTTTTTTTGTCTTTTCGGCAGGGTCTCCCTCTGTCGCCCAGCTGTCCTGGAATCTCTCTGTGGACAGGCTGCCTGAACTAACTCACAGAGATCCACCTGCCTCTGCCCTCCGAGTGCTAGGTTAGAGATGTGCGCCACAGCCCGGCTTAAAGACAGCTCTTAGCCGCCACGTGGGTGCAGGAATCAAACTCAGTCCCTTGCCGGAAAACAGTCGGTACTCTTAACACTGAGCCACTTTCTCCAGCCCCGAACGCTTTCATATATTATCTATATATATATATATATTATAATATATATATATATATTTTTTTTTTTTTTGAGACAGGGTCTCCCTGTAGCCCCAGCTGTCCTCAAACTCACTCTGTAGACCAGGCTGGCTTCAAACTCACAAAGATCTGCCAGCCTCTGCCTCCGAAGTGCTAGGATTAAAGGCGTGCACCACCACACCTGGCCAGAACATGCTTTCTTAAGGAAGAGTCCTGATTAATAACATTAAAATAAATGAAGCTTTTTTTTTAAATTAACCACAATTGGAGCCATTTTCATCAAAATACCCTGAAGTTGGAATTATGACTAAATTTATCTGATTGTGATATTTTCCTTGGTTATGAATATGCCCAGAATCTTAGGTTCTGCAGCATTCTCAGCCACCTGGAGGAATGTGTGTGTGGAATGATTTATGAATGATCACAATACTATGCAGGCCTTTTTAAGCACCCAAACCCTAGAGGAGTGGACCAAGAAGCAGACCAAAAAATGCTGTACACTAACTGCGCTGTTAGCTATGTCTACTAATTTTCTTTTTGCTGGATCCCATTTTGGCTTCAGGAGTTATATATGTCTGGGAAACTGACACTGCAAAGTTCTGGCTTGTTCCCTGCCCTGATGCTAAGGGATAAATATAGATCTCAACCACTACAGAAATTTGGCCAGGATTCCAAGGGTGTGTGTATGAGGGGCAGTGACTGATGGGGCCACTGTGACATGTGGGCTAGAAAAAGGCTTCTTTATATCCAAGACCTTGTTTGGGACCAGAAGAGTTAAAGCAGAAGCCTTGCATCTAAAATCCAAAAGCATAATAGACATTTTAAGGAGTTTATGGATTGATACAATGAGGAATATTTTGTAGGTGGCTTAGTGTGTGTAGGGGGGGAGGAGAGTAGGGAAAGCAAAGGGAATCTTCCCTGACACTCTAGATCCTTTTGCATGAGATCAGCCTCATGAAAAAAGCAAGTTATTCTTGGCCATCTCCCCTCACTCTAACTCCCACCCACGCCCCACCCCTTGCACTTACTGATATCCAACTCTCAATAGAGAAGAATATGACTTAAGATTTCCATTGAGCCCATCATGTCTCGGGTGCTGGCGAAGGGCAAGGGGTGGAAAGACACATGAAGGGGGTGGCGAGTTGCTCATCCTCGTGACCCAGAATATCTCCCCCTCCCTGTAATGATGAGCTTGCTTTTCCAAAAGGGCTTTCCTTTGATTCCAGGAAAGGGCCAGCCAATGAGAGAATAGCATGTTAGATTATTTTGGGGAAGGGCTCATGCCAGCAGGGTTCACATTTAGTAGGCGCCAAGTGTCCCCAGCAACCAGTGTCTCCTGCACCAGCAGAAGCTCCAGAACTCTCCCCCACTTGCTTGCCTCCGCGGCATCTTGGCCCACTGAACAAGCATGAGAAGGCAACTCCGCTCCAGAAGGGCTCCGGCCTTTCCTTACGGTTATCGCTACAGACTTGTGAGTCTTAGGGAGCAGAATGTTTCACTGCCCCCTTTTTAAGGGGTTGGGTTGGGGTTTGTGTAGGCCTTGGTTTATTGGTGCCCTTACCTTGGGATAGACAGCAACAACAAACCATAGGAAAGCCCAGTGTTTCGAGAAATAGCAGTGACTCGCAGTACCCCCGAGAGCACCCTAAACTGTTGAATGGAAAGAGGGCTCCTCTATTCCTGGGGAGGAGATAAAGGAATGGGAAGATACGAAATAATAAGGAACCTCCTGCAGCTTTTCCTTAGGAGTCTAGCGTTCCAACAGACCTTTTGGAGTCTGGGAGTTAGGGCTTTCATTAAATGAAATTTAGCCAAGAAAGAAACAGGAACAGGAAGAGGAAATGAAAGGCACTGCCTATCCAGCTGCCTCAGTCTCTTTTGGTGGTAGATTTTAGAAACCAGCTGCTCTTTTTCCAAATCAGAAATTTCAAATTGTAACTAAAATCATAGAATCCTTGAAAGCAACTCGGAGGAAGCCTAAGCATTATGTCTCCAGAACCTGTCATATAAGGAAGGCTGCTGAGTAGCAGAGTACCAAACTGACTTACAAGTTAGTGGAGACATCAACATGAGAATGTACATCTAGTACATTCTATGTATATTCTAGTACATGAGAATGTAACTGGTGCTCTTTCCACTGTATTTGTGGTATGTAACTCCTTAAGGCTCTGATCCATCACCACCCAGTTATCCACCTTCCCTGCCGCCTCACTGCATGTAACACATATAAACACACATATGCACAAACACCTGTACACATCTTTAGTGTCACAACTTATATCCATATTTCATTACAAATTTATTTATTCCAAAAGTTTCTTTTTATTTATTTGGCTCTAATTCATGAATGCATGGAATGAATATACAATACTTTGAGGAGGTATTCTGAAATCTTCCTGGGAGAATTATAAGCTGAACCCCAGAAGGAAATAAAACACAAAACATTTTTCTTTTGATAGAGCCACTTACATAACCAGAAAATTAAAACTCAAAAGTCAATAGAAGAAAACACAAATTCTCGTAACCCAATGTCAGCAACCAAGGAATTCCCTTAGCATTCTGATATAGAATCGTTCTTTTGATATCTCCAGTTACTTCCATCTCTCAGAGCAGTCACTGTGCAAGAGGCATATATATAGCTGTGCCTTACTTGGTTTCTTTTCTGTGTAGTGCTGCTAAAAGTGCTCTGTATAATTTTGATTATTGATAGAGAAGTTTGAATTTTAAAAGCCACAGGAAATCTTGCTCTTTATAATATTTGACCAGGTTAAAAAATAAATTATTTGATGCAATTATATGTGTAATCTTTTTCTTTTAAATTAACCAACCATTCAAATGTTTCCAAGATGTTACTCAGCAAAAGATACAAATTTATCCTTTGGGTCATACTGTTGTTGATATATCTGTTTATATGTTTATATATTTAGATTGCTCAAAATGGAGCCACCTTCTGTCCTTCAAGCTTCCCTTTTAGGGAAACCTGAGGCCTCAGCACACACCCACTACCATATCTGAGCATTCTCACACACACACTATCACATGAGGGTAGTGCCACTTTAGGAAGCTGACAAAAACAGAACCATAGGGATAAACATTCTCATCACCAAAGCATTTCCTCATGGACTTTGTTAAATAATTGCACAAACATGCATTTTACACAGGATCTCATTATCGAGGCATCATTGGGGTTCTGTCTTGTACAGAACCTATCCTGGGACGCAGGGAAGAATAAAGAAGATACTTGAGGTTGCTGAAATAAGGCTCAGGTAGTAGGAGTAGGTGGGGGAACAGGAGTTCCAAGAAGATTAATTCTTCCTGGGAGGATAAGACTTTAATGATAAGCCTTTTAAATAAGATTATCAGGAACAAGTCTATCTACAAATAAGATAAGGCTGAGGACCAAGGCCAGCTGCTTCCTTTGTAAAGCACAGGTTTAAGGCAGGCATAGGCAATAAGGATAGAAAAGGAAGTTGTTCCAGAAACATATAAAGCAATTTACAACCCTTCATGATGAAACGTCGTGTTTCAAATTCCTTGAGAACTTGGTGCACCACGGCCTGGTGCATAGGTTTTCTAGGGACCATAATGACTAGGCAGTCTAGTACGTATGACTTCTAAGGTTAAGGATGACAGGCTCTGTAAGAATGTCCCTCCAGAGTCCAGACTGATTGTCAATGCTCAATGACTACAAAGCTGTAGGCTCTGCACTGTAGATGGTCCACAAGAGGCTAAGAACTGTGGACTCTTCCCCTGGGTGTTCAAAGTCTAGTTTAGGAGATCAAATGTATACATGAGTCTGCACACAAGTGAAAGAATTTAGAACATGGATTAATTCATTTAGCAATGAATGACAGATGAAATTTGTTTTCCTTAGCCTTATATTGTGAATCCATGAGATCCTTGATTATAAGCATTTACAGTATCCTGGGAACAGAGACTATAAGAAAATACCGTGTTCACAAACCTGCTAAGCCACCTCTAGCCACTCGTGTTCAACATGATGGAGGAGAAATTTTGTCCAGAATACCAAGAGACATTAAGTCCTGAGACTGTCGACTCTGTCCTAAATTTGCAGTGTGGCTTTTGACCCGATTCTCTCCCCTTGCCGGAGCTCAGCTGAACTATCAAATTTTGGATGTCTCTCTAAGTTCTGGTATGATGTGTGATATGGAGCTGTACATTTGAACAAATTACATACCAATTCAAGAGTGTTCCTAATCAAGAGCTAGAGAGTGCTGGGCAGACTAAATGCTGAGAGCAGAGCGTTGTCATTCTGTATCTCTTTTACTGATTCTGAGCAATCCAATTTGCCCTACTCTTTACCAAAGGTAGCATTGGTTGCTCAGTGCCCTCTAAGTGGCCTTTGAGGAATTAGGCAGGAAGGGAACAGCACAGAGCCCATGCCCTCTAGCATTTGACAAGTCCAACCCCAACAGGTGCACCAGCCCTGACACTCTTCAGACTTGGACAGCAGAGAGAAGGGAGGGTGGCCTCATTTGCTGCTGCTGCAGTGAGCTTTGGCAAACTCCCAAAGAGCAACATTACAATCCTCCAGCCTGTGGCTCTGAGGCATTTGAAAAGCCACTGGTGAAATCTGAGGGGTTTTCTTTTACTTTCTTTCTTCCTTTGTGTTTTTTTTTTCCTGATTACTCTTTCAAATCTCACATACTATTGTAATCAATCAACAAATATGAACTGAGTTGCTAAGCACCCAACTTTTAAACTAGGCTACAGGAGGAGACTAAGAAAGTAGACGTTTAGATCCCAGCTCTCAAGGGGGGGGGGGGTCTGGCCATCCATCTTAAAGCAGGAATTAGAAAATGAGTCCCTGTATCTTGTTTCTGTTGGGAAAGCAGTCAAAATTTTGAGGAGGGGTACAGCAGTTGGCCTTTCCTCTTGATATCTGTCCCATGCTATTTTTAGGTGCAACTTAGAATGGTGAGGTCAAGCAGCTGAAAGTGTATGGAACATTAGGACAAAGCTGACTTGGACTTGGAATTCGCCATCATAGACATAAATGTCTAAGACTATTCTGTCCTTCAGTGTAAGCTCAGCTGTGTGCTGACAGGTTAAAGTTAAGTAGAAGGCGAAGGCCTCAGGACAAAGCAAGGATACGAGATGTCCTAGGGGCAGAACCCATTTGCTTGAAGTCAAAAATAAAACTTACACCTCTGTGGAAATAACATTAATTCAATATGGGCCACAGAAAGGATATTTCCTCCAAAGAGTAGAGAAAGAAAATCCACCTCTTGCAACCATGGGTATTTTTCCTGGGGAAGTAGCCATTTGAAGCGTCTCCAACAATTGAGTTGTTTCCATTTCTTTTTGGCTGGTGGGATATGTCACTGGAATTTCTTCACAGAGAGGATTGTGTTTTGTCACTGCCCCAGGATGATCAGGATGAAGTGAATCAGAACTACTTAGCAGATGAAGAGGAGGAAGCAGAAGAGGCCCA
Organism: Rhizomys pruinosus; assembly: GCA_009823505.1. Lineage (NCBI taxonomy): Eukaryota > Metazoa > Chordata > Mammalia > Rodentia > Spalacidae > Rhizomys > Rhizomys pruinosus. Next base: position 263,414 of record VZQC01007605.1, read on the forward strand.
GATGATGATGGCGCCTGATTTGGAGGAAGAGGAAGAAGAGGAGGAAAATAAAGAGGAGGATGAAGGAAAGGAGGAAGAAGAGGGTCATGGTCAGTCAACAGGCAGTGCCTGGTGGCAGAAATTGCAGATTGCGAATGAATACCTGTGGGATCCGGAGAAAAGAATGTCTCTGGCCCGAACAGGTCAGAGCCGGAGTAAGTCCTATTCGCCCCAATGTCCCAGTCTGGTGTCCTTGGCTCTCGATGTCATGTCCAGAGCTCCTCTGCCACACGCTGGATGGGTTTGTTACAGGCTTCTCTTACCATTTCACATAAAGACACCAGTGCCTGGGGAAATACATGGACCATGGACAGAGCCGTCAGAACAGCCATGAAATAGATGAACAGACTTGAATTCATAACTGAAATCTACTGCTTTCCATGTTCTATATGAGATAACAGAATGAGTTTTAAGGAGCACAGAGGTTTTTCATTGCCCAGCCTTGTTACCATCTATGCATGTGACTAATTTTCTCTCTCAAAGCCTTGGTCTCCCCACATCCCAAATGGGGGAGGGGGAGATCCCTGCCTTCTTTCTCTCACAAAATCAATGTAAGGCTCCAATAAGATGTTAAGGTTCAAAGGAGTGCCCAGGAGATTGTTTCTAGGATATAGGAAGGAGCGTGCAGAAGCCCGTCATGACCTCAGCTTATGGGTGCTTTATAACTCCACGATAGACAGGAGAATTGGGTTTACAGAGATCATTACTAGAGACTAAGGCTGAGTTTCCCTGTTCCTTAATCAACGGCAAGATTTTGTACCTTAGCTCTTTCTCTTTGTGCCACATGCTGCCCCATTTTCACTTCACAGACTCCCCAGAACTCCCTTCCCAAGGTCTTACTCACTTCTTAAACTATTGCTGCTGAGCCTTCTCCTCAGAAGATTTTGCCTGTAGTGAAATTCACACTTGCCATACGCCGCACAGTTCAGAACAAAAGAACAATTGCCGATTCCCAACACAGTTAATCCACAGAAGAAAAAAAACAAAAAAACAAAACAAACAAACAAAAAATACCGGATGCCGTGGATGAAGCAGGAGGCCCCTACTGCCAAGGGTCTAGAGTGTTGAACTTGAAGGTGATTCCTTCCAACGTCCCCTTTTGCTAAGTAGTCTCTCTTTTGTAGTCAGTGCTGCTAATTCAACTCAGTTAGGGTGAAGTACCCAGCTTTACTTCCTGGAATTAGGAACAGCAGGTGTGAGCCTCTAATCACGTTCTTCCCCCCTTGCCCCTCCTCTGTTCCCAGCCCCACCCCTGCCAATCCCAAGATCTCTCAACTGGAACAAATGTACCATTTAAGGGGCAAGCTGACGACAAATGCCGGACACTCATTGGAGTTCCAGAGGGGCACAGCTGTTTCCCCGTTGCCTGAAGAAGGCTGGACAAACAGGCCATGTGAAATGCGAGTGCGATTCTGGAAGAGAGAGCCAAACTTTAACCCTTAAATGGTTATTTCAATTTCAGCAGATGATCATTCATCTAAAGTGCTCTTGTGAATGAAAATCTATGGGTTAACAAATAGGGATGAAGTAGGAAGGGTCAAGTACTTGAGGAGGACATACACATGGGGACTCTTCCTGGCAGACCATAGCCAGACCTGCGGTTAGCAGTTCTAAGGGGAGGCCATCTAGACACCTGTCAGACTATCTGTGGACAAAGGGAAAATGCTCATATGAATGCTTGGGTCATAAAATACATGCTTTGCTGCCCTCTTTCCTGACCACTTCAGCATTTGCTAACTCTCTTCCATCCTGCACATCAACATGTCCAACCTACTCACCTAGCCTGTTAATATAGTCTGGTCTTTTCTTTTGGTAGCTAGGCAACCCCTATTTTAGGAACTATATGTTATTTTATTGGTTAATGACAAAAGCCAAATGAAGTGGTAATATTATTATGCCCATTTTACAGATGCAGAAACTGAGGCTTAGAGAGGGTAAGTAAATTCTCTAAAGTCACAGTAACTAAGTGGCAGTGCTGGGATGCAAATATAAGTTCATTCTCTTGCTAGAATGCCTCACCATCTTCATAAATTCAAGCAATGAACAAAGCTGTGATTTGTAGAGCCTCAAAACCAGATGGGATGTTTTGATGGTTGAAGAGTTGCGAGTGTGAGCACTTCGTGGTCTCTCTAAGTCTGGGTGGGGGTTATTCAGGAAAGACATTTAGACTGCCTAGAAGAGGACCCCCAGTTAAACCTGAACATTAGAGCAGAAAGAATTGGAGTGATTGATAGCTGCAGGTGGAAGTTGTACTTACTTTTGTTTTTCTGTTTTGCTTGGAGACATATGAGAGAGATAGGCTATCACCTCTACCCAGATAAGGCCTAGGCGACTCATTGATCATACCATTAGGGAATCTGTGTTCCAGCGATTCCCTTTATGCATGAACCTGGGTCACCTGGTTCCCTAGGATGGCTCAAGCTTCCAATCCATTCCCAGGTTGGGAATGGGGATGGAGAAATGGAAAAGCAAGCATAGTATCCCATTAGGATAGCTAGTGGCCAATGGGTAAGGACCATAAGCACACAGATGCTACTGTTTCTTCTCTAGGGACTTCCACTGAATCAGTGTATCCATGTTCCAGTTCTACTTTCTAAAACATAAAGGCTCAGTTCCATTTCCAGTTGGATTACTACAGTCTCTCTCTGTCTCTGTCTCTCTCTCTCTCATTGCTTCATGGTTCAATTTTTAAAATTAATACTCGAATACAGTTTGGGGTACAGTGAAGTTCCATGGCCTGTTCCAGTTTCTGTTACATGAGTCAATTCAAATTTGTACTTCCGATATTGTGTCACTGCTATGAGTGGAACCAAATATTGTTGTCTGAGAGGTCCCCAAGGAGGACAACTGTCTCATGCTCATCTGCCTCTCTCTGTGTTACATAGTTCTGGGACAAACATACTCCTAATACAGCTCACAGAGGGACAATTCATGCAAGTATGTATCTGATCCTATAGCAATAATAACAATATTAATAATAGCAATAATGATGGATGCCATTTGTAGAGCACTTAGAATCTGCCAGGCTCTGTGCCATGGTGTTGATATGCATTATTTAATGCTTATTTAGTATGGGCAAGTACTATACTACTGTCCTTGTTTTCCAGAGGAGGATATTGAGGTCCACAGTGATGGACATCATGTCCAAGATTAAACAGCCAGGAGCCGGTAGAATCAGGATAAGTTTATGAAAAGGCTGAATTTCAGATATTGTTAAGATATAGCTAAGGATATGAGGTAGGTGCTAATATTATTTCACTTGTGATGAATCAGGGGTGTGGAGAGGCTCTGCAGCTTGTCAAAGTTTACAGACAGTGTCAGTGATTAAGTACAATTTCTTCCTCCTGCCTTCCCCATCTTTCATTGGTGTTCTCTTTGGCAAGCAGAGCCACTTAAACTTTGCTAAGAATGAAGATTTGAAATAAGTAGGGTAAAACCCTCACTTTGCCTTGATTAAAGGCAAGTCCAGTGGAAATTAATCAATGGTTTGAATTATAGAGCATGCAAAAAGAAGTGCTGCTTTCACCAATTGCAAATATACACTCTCATGGAAACCAAGCTGCTAGGACTCTTCAGGGCACCTGCCTTAATGAATGGTGAAGAACGCTTTGTACTCAGGACATAAACCATTGCCCAGAAAACTCCCAAGTAATTTTCCCTCTGCTGTAAGTTGAACTCCACCCCCCTGTAAGTATGTGCTGTAAAGAAGATGCTGTAAAGGTATACTGCAGTCAAACCCCTGGCACAATCTTCACTGACTCCAAACTGACAACATCTGAATAGACACGAATATAGTGAATCTGAGTTGTTTCTGGCTCATAGGTTCAGTGGAGAGGCAGGGCATTATTAGCAAGCACTAACCATCATCATCTTTGATTGCTCTACAGGCCTGATTTTAGTCATTTACTTCTTCTTCTATGCTTCCCTGGCTGCTGTGATCACCTTATGCATGTACATGCTGTTTCTGACCATCAGTCCTTACCTGCCGACCTTTACTGAGCAGGTGAAACCTCCGGGTGAGTGTTCCCAAATGCCCTGCATTGTCATAACTCTCTGGACAGAAATGTGCTTGCCCAGCATGTTCAGCCTCAATTAACTTTGGTTCTTCCCGGTAATGACTTAGAGATTCAATTCTTAAGAGTAAAAGTGAAATGGTACTTGGCGATCGTGGTCCTTTTCATTTTGATTGCCTGGGGGAGGGGGGAATGGTTTCATGGGAATAAATATAAACATAATCAAAGAATGGGTTAATATATCCGAGACCTGTTTTCATTGCCAGGAGTTATGATCAGACCCTTTGCTCATAGCCTTAACTTCAACTTCAACGTTTCGGAACCTGAAACTTGGCAGCATTATGTGATTAGCTTAAATGGCTTTCTCCAGGGTAAGTTCCTCTGAGTAGTGGAAAGCTCTTTAGAAGAGTAGTGGGTGGGAAGCCAAAATTCAAAGTTCACCTGGCCCAGAAGTCCTAGATTTATTCATCCATATATACTATATCATGGTTTTGTTATTTTGCATATCCATCATCATCCTTCATAAAAATCAAAAATGCTCTGCTAGTGTGTCGCCTTGAAAGCATGAATCAGCTCTACAATAAGCTCTTTGATGCACTTTGAGAACTTGTTTTCTGTTCACAAACACCCTACAGCACCTGGTTAAATCCTGAGCACAAGGTAAGAAAATTCATTTCTTGAACATGGGCTATCATGAAGAGGGAAAGCAAGTGTCTTTATATGACAGAATTTTAGGAATCGAGTTCAAGGAATAGATCTCCAGGTGACATCCCTTCAACATGTTTATCTCAAATATTATGAGGACATCTGTATCATTAATGTTATCAGGGACACTTTCGGGGACAAATGAATGGTTTAATGAGAGGTCCTTCCACCTGGTAAAAGCTAAGACAGAGACAGGCATGGTGGAGCATGTCTTTAATCCCAGCACTCAGGATAGATGGGCAGATCTCTGTGAGATGCAGGCCAGCTGGGGCTACAGGGGGACCCTATATTTAAAAAAAGTAGGTAAGTATTAGTTTGAAAAGGTTTTGGAACCTTTAGGAGGTGGAACTTCCCTGGAGGAAGTCAGTCCTTGAAGCTTTATAGCCCAACTTCACTTTCTATTCCCTCTCTGCTTCTGAGTGTGGCTGCAGTATGGCCACCCAGCCTCCTGCTGCCATGCTTTCCTGCCCGCAGTCATCTGTCTTCCCTACCACAATGGACTGTATCTCTCTGGATGCATAAGCCAAAATAAGCCCTTCCTCCCTTAAGCTTATCACAGCAACAGAAAACTAAGAACTTACGGGTGCATACCTGTAAAACCGGCATTCAGGAGTTTGAGGTAGGAGGATCATTTGGACTCAGGAGTACAAGACCAGCCTGAGCTACATAAGGAGACTACTATCCATCTCACATAAAAAAAAAATACAAAGAAATAGAATCTCTCTTAAAATTTGCTTTCCTGCACCTAATTTTTGTGGATGGGGGTCAGACTGCGTTGGCTGGCCTGGCCTGGCCTGGCTCAAATGAAAGACGATGACGATAACTAGTAGATTATACACTAAATTAAGAAAGCAATCTCTGGGGCTAGAGAGATGGCTCAGCGGTTAAGAGCACCAACTGCTCTTGCAGAGGACCTGGGTTCGATTCCCAGCACCCACATCTCTGTGGGTTCAAGGCCAGCCTGTTCTACAGGGCTAGTTCCAGGCCAGCTGGGGCTACAGTGAGACTCCATCTCAAAAACACCAAAAGAAAAAAAAAAAAAAAGAAAGAAAGAAAACAATCTCTTAGCATGAGCCAGGAAGTGTTATTTAAATACATACATTTTGTCATTCAATGTTAACCAGACACTATAGAATCCATTGTCCGGCCAGGTGTGGTGGCACACGCCTTTAATCCCAGCACTTGGGAGGCAGAGGCAGGAGGATCTCTGTGAGTTCAAGGCCAGCCTGGTCTACATAGTGAGCTCCCGGACAGTTGGGACTAAAGGGAGACCCCGTCTCAAAAAGTCCAAAAAAAAAAGAATCTATTGTCCTTGTTTTAAAAATGAGGGAGCTGGGGCTCAGAAAGCAAGAGTATCTTGATCAAAATTTCCTGATAGCATGGCCACATGTTTTGCTGTCTTGCTTCTCATCAGTGTTATCCAAGGGACTCGCAGCATGGACATCAAGGGAGTATTTGTTAGAAAGATTTGTATTAATTTTAAAGTTTGAGAAGTGCCATTTTTCTAATGATGATGTTGCCATCTAAGCAGAAGTTAGAAACAGCCTTTTCTACTAGTCCTGCTTGCTGCTGTTTGAGGTAAAACTAAGCTTCAAGATCTACACCTGTAGAATGCAGAGCTGAGTTCTTTTTGATCCATATAATTCTATTTTGGGTCACAAAAGTATTTTGGGCATCCTAGTCAGCAAAATCTTTCCTTCAAAATGCCTCTGAGCTATTTCAAGTATTCATGTTGCCAAAAATCTCTGCTGATGAAATCCCTACAAGAAAAGGGTAGATAGAGAAATACTAATTGTGACCTGATGATGAAAGCAGGGAACAGCAGGCAAACATTAGTTTTCATTTCCAAAGAGTAGATAATATGGGACTGGGCTTTTTGATCATCAGTTAAATTACTTGCCACACAAGCAAAAGGACCAGAGTTCAGATCTCCAGAACCCACATTAAGTGCTGAGTGAGCATGGTAGCTTACCTGTAATTCCAGCTCAGAAGATGGATACAAGGGATCCCTGGAGTAAGCTGGCCAGGAAAACCAGCCATATGGGTGAGCTGGGGGCTTCACATGTACACACACAAACACACACACACACGTGCACACACACACATATCACATGCAAACGTGCATACAGACAACTCACAGTATGCACACATACACGCGAAAAGAAGAAAAAAAATAACAGGGCATGGTGGTACATGCCTATAAGCCCAGCACTTGGCAGAATCAGGAGAATCAGAAGTTTGAGGTTGACCTGGGTTATATAGTGTGTTCCAAGCTAGCCTGGGCTATAAAATATAACCTTGTCTCAATAAATAAATAAATAAATAAATAAATAAATAAATAATATATAATAAGTCCTGCTCAAAAGGCATGCATCTGAAGAAGCTATCCCAGAACATCCATTTCATTCTTAAGGAGGAAGGGGATACTGCAATAAAGATCATGCCCATGTCACTTAAAACATAGCTGGGCGTGGTAACTCACGCCTTTAATCTCAGCACTTGGGAGGCAGAGGCAGGCAGATCTCTGGGAGTTCAAGGCCAGCCTGGTCTACAAAATGAGTTCCAGGACACCCGGAGCTACAAGGAGACCCTGTCTCAAAAAGACCAAAAAATAAATAAAAATAAATAAATAAATAAACAAAAAAANGGGGGGCGGGGGGGAAAAAGAGGGGGGCGGGGGGGGAGAAACCGGGGGCCCGCGGCAAGAGCAGGCCCAGGGATCGGAACCACGAACGAGAGAGGCAGCCGCCAGCCACGAAATCGGGTGGTAAGGAACAAGAAACGATGCCAAATAAGAACGGGCGGAATGGGAAGCGTGTCAGAGAAGCAGGGTGGTCGTGGGGGGGGGGTCTGGGGGTGGGGGGGGCGGTTGTGAAGACAGGGGCTCCCTTCGTAGTCGCACACGGTTCAGGGATAAACTCACTCGCGGTTAACCAGGCTGGCCTTCGGATCTCACAAAGCCGCCTCTCTGCCTCCCTAGTGGGCTTAGGAGTAAAGGCGTGCGCCACCAACCACGCCCGGCATGTTTTTCTTGAGGTAGTTTCGAATAAAAATGACAGGGGTTTGGAGAGAGGTGCTCAGGTGTTAAGAGCACTGGATGCCTTTGCAGAGGAACTGGGTTCAGTTCCCAGCCCTCACGTGGTGGTTAACAACTATCTCTAGCTCTAGTTCCAGAGGATCTGGAGCTCTCTTCTGGCCTCTGTGAGTAATGCATAACATGGTGCATTTAAATACATGTAGGCAAAACATTCATATCCATAAAATAAAAATAAATATGTTTCGTGCTGGGTGCATGCCTTTAATCCCAGCCTTGTGAGGCAGAGGCAGGTGATCTTTGTGAGTTCAAGGCCAGCATGATCTACAGATGAGTTCCAGGACAGCCAGAGCTACAAGGGAGACCTTGTCTCAAAAAGACCAAAAAAAAAAAAATATATATATAATTATAATATATATATAGGTTTTTAGTCTTGTTTTGGTCCAGTATTTCCTCACTATGCCTCTATTCCTCCCTTTTGGAATGGGAATGTGTATTCGGTTCCACTGTATATTGGGAGTATGTAATTTGCCTTTTGATTTTACAGGAGCTTACAGTTAAGAGATTGGCTTGAGTCTCAGAAGAGACCTTGGACTGTGGACTTTTGAATGGCATTGAAACTGGTAAAGACTATGGGGACTTTTAAGGTTGGACTAAATGCATTTTGCATTTTTTTTTAATTTTATTTATTTCCGTATGTGTATGAATGTATTGTCTGCATGCAAGTCTGTGCACCCGTGACGTGCAATGCCGCGGAGGTCAGAAGAGGGCGTCGGATTCCCCTGGAACTGGAGTTCTCCTGGAATTGGAGTTTCAGGCGGCTCTCGGCCGCCATGTGGGTGCTGGGGATCGAACCCGGGTCCTCTGCAAGAGCGGTCGGCGCTCTTAACCGCTAGGCCATCACTCCAGCCCCGGTTTCTATCTTTCAATAGAAACTCCTTACGACTAGTAAGGCTGAGGGCTTTGCCTCCTGCTACTGTTGCTCCTCTTCCACCTTTTCTCCCTCTTCCTCTTTCTCTTCCTTCTTTTCCTCCCCTTCTTTCATATTCTTTCTGTTCCCAACCCTGGTGCTTCTCCTTGATCAGAAATGGAGACATTTGTTAAACTAAAGTTAATGGAGTTTTAACCTAGGAACTTAGCCTCTTGATACACACACACACACACACACACACACACACACACACACACACACACAATGCCTTGCTATGAGTTACTCTCTCTTCCAAAATCTAACAATGTTTGCTCATTCTTCTCTCAGAAGTAAAAGAGATAGCTACTCTAAATTTGGTGTTTACTATATCTAAAAAGAAAAAATACAAAGAAAAGTTATAGAGTGAGCCAACCTGTGACCCAGAGATGGACATCCAGAAGTTTTAAGGGGATGAGAAGCAAGGGAGTAAGCCATCAGGTGGGCTGAAGTGACTAGACAGAAAGGCTTTCTAGACGGGTGCTGCCTGCAAAAGCCTGTCAGCACCTGATAGTAGGCCACAGGGATTAAGGCAGAACAAGTGGCCTTTCAGAGGAGCACGAGCACATGGGAAGACAGGACATTAGAGAGAGAATGCTGACAGCATGGACTTCCGCTGTAGAAGCTGTCTAACACGACCCTTTGCCACCCACACACACTTTAGGCTATAATGACAGTCTTCAAGAGGAAATGAATGTCGATTGTCCTCCGGGACAGTACTTCATCCAAGATGGAGATGAAGACGAGGACAAGAAAGCCTGCCAATTTAAACGCTCCTTCCTGAAGAATTGCTCTGGTCTGGAAGATCCTACTTTTGGATACTCTACTGGACAGCCTTGCATTCTCCTTAAGATGAACCGGGTATATTAGCTCTTGATACCTGTAGGTGGTAAGTGCATGAATTGGGCGGGAGAGCTGTGCAAACCCCGTTTCTGTTGGGCTCTGGTATTCACACACTGTAAGTATGGCTTTTTATTTTTTTGAAACAGATCTCTCACTGTAGTCCCAGCTGACCTGGAACTCGCTATGTTGGTTGACCAGGCTGGCCTCCATCTTACAGAGATCTGCTTTTCCTTCTGCCTCCAGAGTGCTGGGATTAAAGGCTTATGCCACCACACCCAGATCTGGCCATTTCTAGCAACAGCATCAGAATTGAAAACAACTAGACAAATTGAGCAATTCCTTTTTCTTCCTGAGCATTTTCCATTAGCATTCTTCTTCCCTACTCTCACCCTGCGAACCTTGATGACCACTAGCCGAGTGTAATGCAATCAAGTAGGATGAGGCAGGAGGATCCCAAGTTCCAGGCCAGCCTGAGCTGTATAATGAGAACTTGTCTCGATAAAAATAGGGTCCTGAGGTGTTAGGAACAGAAGATTGACATGCAGGCAGGAAGGGGGACAAGACTTATGTTCTTATATCATTTAAAAATGCCCATTTCCAGCCATGCTCTACTTGGCATGTACCAAAACCTTTTACCAGGTCTATTCTTTTTTTTTTTTTTAACATTTTAAGGATTTATTCTTTTTTTAATTTTATTTATTTTTGTATGTGTATGAATGTACTGTCTGCATGTAGGTTTGTGCACCCGTGTCATGCAAATTAAAACCTGAAGTTCTCTTTATTGTTGGGTCATTTTGCAATAGTTTGCCCTGTGCGTGAATCTCAAACAAAAATATATCAAGGAGTATGCTGGGCTATTATCACTGAAGTTGTTTTACATTTTATGTTGTTTGTAACATTTCTGAAAGGGCAAAATAGGTGAGATTTATATGTGAGGAGCAATGACCATTTGTAGTGTGAAATATGTTTAAAAACTTTTTCATAGCACTCGTATTCTTTTGCTAGATTGTAGGCTTTCGTCCTGAACTTGGAGATCCTGTGAAGGTTTCCTGCAAAGTTCAGGTAAACAGTCCTGTTGAGTAAGTATTGCCAACATGTGTATTTCAAGAAAAGGGATAGCTCATCTATTCCAAGGACTGCCACATGGATGGTAGGTAGGAAAATCATTATTTTTATCATAACTATACTTCTTTTTTTTTAGTTTGTTTTTTGTTTTATTTTTTTAATGTGTATGAATGTACTGTCTGCATGTGCACCCGTGTCATGCAATGCTGTGGAGGTCAGAAGCGGGTGTCGGATTTCCCTGGAACTGGAGTCAAAGACGGTTCTCAGCTGCCATGTGGGTGTTGGGGATCGAACCCGGGTCCTCTGCAAGAGCAGTCGGCGCTCTTAACCACTAGGCCATCTCTCCAGCCCAACTATACTTCTTTTTAATACCATCAGGCCTTCCTCTTTCCAAACAGCATTCTCTGTGTGTGTGTGTGTGTGTGTGTGTGTGTGTGTGTGTGATGATGTATACCTGTGAAAGCCGGGAGAATGAACCTCAGCTAGAAGCCACAACAGGGAACAACAATGTGCCAAGTCATTAATTGGGATTCTGTTTACACTTTTGCTTTTAGCTTTAATTATGTGTTTCTTTGAACTAAACAAACAGCTTTCATTAGAGTCATTAGTCCCTGATTTTAAAACTGAATTTCACATTTTGCACCAATGACCAGTGGTATTGGGGGTTGCAATAACAAATGACTACAACGGAAGTATAAACAGAAGTCCATTAATATGCTAATTAACTGTCCTTCAAGGGACCATTAACTCCCATCTCATCTGCACCAATTAGCTCCTTGTAAGAAAAAGCCCTAGAACTTGGATTTGCTTCCTAAACAGTCAGTAGTAGCTCTCTCCTATTCCGTGACATCAGCTGCAACCCCTAGACTTGGACAGGACCAGGATGAGGGCATTTTCAGAACTAGAACCAGACCAGACAACTCCAGTCTTTGTGGTGGCAGATTAGAATCAGCAAAAGGAGGTGTTTCTATTGATCATAATATATTAGGTGCTTTACTAATTGTTGGGGGTGTCGAGGTAAACCCGACTGTCTCTAAAATCAGGGCCAACGAGTATTAACAGGCATAATGGAAGGTACAGTGGGAACACAGAAGAGAAAAAGGTCAGTTGCATGTGGGAGGTGGCAATGCTGAAGATGTATCATAGCGGCAGGCAGTATTTGCCAGATGAACAAGGTGGGAAAAGTATGCATTCTATTAAATGTGTGTGTGAATGTGTGTGAATGTGTGTGAATGTGTGTGTGTGTCCACGTGTGCAATAAACATTCATGTGTGAGATATGACTACAAACTAATGGAATTCATTTCACAAGCCATCATGAAAGACAAATTCATTGGGGTTTTCAAATATATAAATAAATCACAAAGAGCAATGCAGTCTTAAACTAGCAGCAAGTGGTGTACAACTAAGCTACATTCCTAGCACTTAATCTAACATATTAATTGGACCAACATTTACTTGCATTTCCCTAATGTAAGCTGTTCATTTTCCAACATATTTTATATTGAACCCTGCTGAGAAGTATCCTTTAAAAACAAGAAATATTGAGGCACTACACATTTTTTAAATAATCAATACAGCTCAAATCCACACCCACGTGGAGCAACCAAGCAGGATGAGGTAAAAACTAGAATGAATTATAGGGTGCTCAGTTTGTACCAAAATGATTATACTATAGTGACAGAAGTAATTTCATCACCCTAGTGAGTAATTGGCCAGTAATGGTGCACTCTGTCTACATTAGCCCCCAAACCTCACCATTTACGGCAGGCCTAGTGAACAGGCAGGCCTTTACCTGACATTATGCGATAAGGGTAGTTCTCTTTAATCATTCCTATTATTTGGATCTTCTTGCTTACTCTTTGAATTGCATATATTGTTGATAAGTAGTAGGAAGAATGTGAACAGACACGTGAGGTTTAATTGAGCCAACTACAGTCTATGCGCCTGCACATCATGTCCCTGTGTACCTGATCTGACTTCCATTAGAACTGAGCCTACAGTGAGCACGTTGCAGAATGGCATTTAGTAAATGTTTTTCAATTTATACATGCTTCAGCTCTGAAGTCAAATACTGGGTGTCAGGCTCAGCAGGATTCCTTGGAGATAAGCTACAAGTATAGGCTCTCTTTCTAGAACAACACCAAGTGCTGACTGCTCTTTGGAGCCTTTCTGCCTAAGACCCAAGAAACAAAACAAAGCTATACCAAATACATTTGGCCACCTAACCCTAGGCCTTGTATTCATTTTTCTTTGAACCAAAAGCCAAGGCATAGTCACTCTGCCCCATTCTGACTTTAGGGTTGGGACAGTTGCTTGTGATTCACACAGTGATTTTACCTGAACCAAGTCCATTTAGGCTAGACTCCAATTCACTTACAATCCAGCATCTCACTTATACCTGCTTTTGTTTTCAGAAAGGTGATGAAAACAACATTCGATCCATCCATTACTACCCAGAGTCGGCTTCTTTTGACCTCCGCTACTACCCTTACTATGGCAAACTGACTCACGTAAGCTGTATCCTTCCTTCTTTGCTGTCATAAAGGACTCAGGGACACGGGAAGGGCTGCCTGGGACTTATGACAATTAGGGAGCAGCAGTAGTAGCAGACAGATAATTAGCTTCTAGCCATAACAACGGGCTCCCTCTACAGATTCCTAGTACAGCTGCATATCTTTCCAAATCCAAAAGACTGTCAGGTATGGTCTGACCTAATTGCTTGGGCCAGTCCAGGCTTCATCTCTAGTATGGGATCTTGAGAGATACTAGTTCTGGTTTGATTCATGGTTTGATAGCCAGAAAAATCGAATCGTTCTGAATCAGAATGGGTTTCCCCCAGTGGACAATCAGACACCTGACAATGATTTATGAGAAAACTCCAGTTTCTCCACACTTTGCCAAAGCAAGGAAATCATGTCAGTTGCTGTGCTCATTTGGGACTTGGCATCATGAAATATGTATGGTTCTCTTTGCCAAGGTTATCCCATTCTGCCTGGACCATCTACTCCCCCCTATACCCTGCCCCACCATCTCAACCCACTTAGAATTTCATTGTTCTTTCACCTACAGGTCAACTACACATCCCCACTGGTGGCAATGCATTTTACAGATGTGGTGAAGAACCAAGCAGTGCCTGTACAGTGCCAACTGAAGGGCAAGAGCATCATAAATGACGTCATCGACGACCGTTTTGTGGGGAGGGTAATCTTTACCCTCAACATTGAAACCTAAGAACTCCAGTAGGGAACTCCCACCAGTTCTGATTCTGTTTTATTTCATGTTATCCACGGTAGCATCTCGGTTCTTTTTTTCTTCAGTTAAGACACAGTCAGATAGATGCCTAAGACAACAGATCACCTTTCTTTGCCTTCGATGTGTGTATGAAGTGATATTGTGGGACCTGCTTGGTTTTTTAAAGGTAGTCTTTCCTGATGAGAAGTAGATTATATTAATTTCCTTTCCTTCACTTCAAATTCAGACCCATTCTTGCTGCTAGAAGTCTCACTGTACTTTAAACACGGTATCTGAGGAAATTCACCATAGTCAGGAGAATGACTATAATGCTTATAAATTCATTATGTTTTCTAAAATTTTGTTGGTTTTAGAGGTGACACTACTCTCATCCAGGCTGTTCATCTAACTCCTTCCCCCTTTAAAACTGCCTTACAAGGTCTTTCCTTAGAAATCACCAATCAGACCAACTAAGATTATACCTAGGGCCACTTCCCCTGTAGAACTTTATATCCAGGAGTGGTGGGCTTCAAAATACGGTTGCCTCTCACAGGCAACTCAATGCTGACTAAAAGACTACATCATCTTCAACTAGGACAGCAGGCAATGCTGCTGTGTTATTGATCTGAGATAGAGATGAAGATCTTCTTGTGGGACTTTTGGGGGGAGGTGGGTCTCAGTACAGCAGGGGAGAACCCCTACTATACAGCTGGGATTGATGCTTGTCTCCTCTGTGATATACTCTTGCAAACAGGCGTTTCTCCTCTCCAGGCAGAAAGAAAACATGAAGGATCTCCTTTGGTTAATTCTTCTCGAGGTATTTTCTTGATAGTGGTGTGTCCTTTTCTTTGAGACTAGCAGGGATGGGTGCGTTGACCCCCAGTTGCAGCCTTGAGGATTGAAATTAGGGTTTGCCAACTAATAGATGGCAAGACAGAAAGCTTCTGCCAAGCCTCCCTGAAGCCAATGCTCATTAGTCACTTTTGCATTTACTTTAAAAATCACACGAGGCAGATGTTTATCCAGGTTGTGGATCAGCCAAATTGCTTTGTTTTAGCTTTGGCCATGTGACCATTCCAATCACTTCTTATCACCTCCACCAGGGGGAAGGCTGGAACAAAGAGAGGAGGCAAGCATTACAGACTAGCATAGTGTGTCTCAGGGTCCAAAGCAAGCTTAAATTCCATTTACCAGCCTGCAGAGTCTGAATCTACTCTACAATGTTTACTTTCTCCAAAAACAGGAAACTGGAAGACTGGTAGGGGAAGACAAGTGAAGAAGTAACTATAATATAGCGTGATGAGAGATATCAAAATAGAATTTGGAAAGGCTGTGGGGAACAGGAGGGAATATAACTGTCTCCAACTGAGAATGTAACAGAGGAAATTACACATGCAAAGCCACAAGCGTGAAAAGATCGTGTGTTTGGGTAGCTGTAAATAATTCGAATAAGAGCTCAAAGGAAAGGCAGGGAGATTGGATTGGATGCGTATTCAGGGACTTTGAGTAAGTGAAAATGCACCTTTAAAGGCTTTTAATCAGGAAAGCTCAGTGATCACATTTGCATTTTATGCAGAAGACTTTGGCAATCATAACCTAAGGGGTGAATTTGATAGCGACAAGACCAAGACTGGAACTGGAAGGAGGAAGAGTAAACAACAACCCCAAGATTTTGGGCTTGGCTAAAATCAGGGAGATGGTGATATTGTTGAACAAGACTGGGTATAAAAGAGAAGCAAGTTTGAAGAGGAAGTTGCTTAGATCACTTCTGGACATTTTTCGCTTGTGTGGTTTCCCCCTGCTAGACACAGTGGAGATATGAACACATGTAGAGTTGAAGAGAAGGAAAGCTGAGAACAAAAGCACCATTTGGTTGAGTGAACTCATTGAAAAAAAATCCTAAACTATTCAATCTTGGGAAATTGAGCAGGTTATGTAAACACAAGAATCTAGTTCCCAAAATAGTGCTTTTCATAGCAAAATTGACTGCCATTGTTTTTGGAGTCTCCTTTACAGCCCAGGGTCTCCAGACAGCTTCTAAATCTTCTCCATAGAGTAGAGAGGGGTAATAGAATTTAACAAGCAATAGATGTAGGAGATAACAGATCTACATAAAACACAAAAGCAAAGAAACCCTCTGAATCTATTTCCTCAACAAGTTTAAGTTTCATAACCATTAAACAGACTATTAATAAAATTAAAAAGACAATGAAGGACTTAAGACCATTTAAAAATGACCTCAACCAACTTCTCAAGGTTCAATAGCAAAAGATTATAGACCATTCAATTTGGAAAAGATCTTAGCATTTAGGGAAAACAACCTGCATTGCATCTGACTCCAGGTCCAGTGCTCTTTCTACTCTGGGCTGCTGCTTACCAGGAAGTGCCATCTTTTAAAAATAAATAAACGATATCCCAAACATTCTGAACCATGTCAAACTTGAGTTAAAATAGTTGACATTTCACAGGAGTTCAACTACTGGTGCTATATTTTATAGATAATACATGATCCTGTTGAATATGTTAACTCTCAGATAAGGAATTATGAATATTTTGTCATATGTATTTCTCATTCAGTGTCATATATCATTTCCACAATTTTAAAGAAGTATTGAAACACACTAAGACAGTTTTGGGCTGTCAGCTGGGACATGAAAAAATAGCTTTATTAAATAACTAGATATTACACAAAACTGGATTAATGAGTATGTTCTTTAATGTGAGATTCTAACTGTTCAATAAACTTCTAGTTGATTAATTTAAACAGGCTCCCATACTGTGCTGTACCAGGATTTGATTTGTATACCATCTGTTGCAATGCACTTTGTTTTAATTGATTGTCAGTGAGAAATACTACTTCCACAGGGCTTCATGGTTTTTTGTTCTTGCTAGAATTTTGGTATGATTTTTTACTTTCCACTGCACTGAAATCATTATTCTAAAGTAGTCTTTCTTAGGCATTCATTTACTTGGGGTCTTCATGTAGAAAATATTTATATTGTCTTGGGGAGTTGGTGACAACAATAAATTGCAATTTAAATGCGATATATGATTTCCTCCTTCTACATTTTATCAGTGATTTTTCCACATGGATATTGGGCAGCCATGTGTGTAGAAAGCTTCACAATTGACAGCCTAATAGTTTCAGACTAGTTTTCTTCTCAACATTTTTGTTACCTCTTGGAATTTCATTTATAGGGATATGAAATTAAAACCTGTTTCATTTGGGGCCATTTTTCTTTGTAGTATCTATTCATGCTCCAGTTTCTCAGAAGACCACTTTGTCGTAGCAGCCAGACTTCTTTTTCTCTATTTTTCCCTTAGATATTTTTTTTCTAAACCAGGTCTTTCTCTGGCCCCCAGGCTGGTCTTGAACTCATGATCTTCCTGTCTCAGCTCCCTGGGAGCTGTGTTGGGATTCTGGGTGTGTGCTGTCATGTCCAGCACCTTTCATTATCAATGCTGAATCCTGCTATAAATTGTTCTGTTTATATAGGAGATAGATACTAAGAGATGCTTTGAGGTAGAGGGATAGATCCAAGATCCAAAGAGAAACTCCACCAATGCTTGATGAAATTCTAGCTAAATGATTTCTGGCAGTGTCTGCTCACAAACTGCCTCCCAGAGAAAAATCTCATGGAAGCTGCAATTAAAGTCAAGTATTTCCAGCTCTTTATTCAACTTAGGGGTTAGGCTGCAGAAGGAATACTTTCTTTCTTTGGTAGCCTCCATAGCACAATCTATACTAGGCTCATATGGTTTGATTTGGGGTATGCTATGATCCAAATATATTTCCCCTGCTGGACGTGGTGGCGCACGCCTTTAATCCCAGCACTCGGGAGGCAGAGGTAGGCGGATCTCTATGGGTTCAAGGCCAGCCTGGTCTACAGAGCAAGCTCCAGGACACCTGGTACTAAAAGGGAGACCCTGTCTCAAAATACCAAACAAAAGGGTAAAAACAAATATATTTCCCCTTATCTGAGATCTTCATTAGGGTCCTCTCTTTTACTGAGTTTCCTTTAAAATATCCGTACGCACTAAGCTAATTTAAATCATACAGAAAAGTGAGGATGGAGAGATGGCTCAGTGGTTAAGAGCACTGACTGCTCTTGCAGAGGACCCAGGTTTAATTCCCACCACCCACGTAGTGGCTAACAAGCATCCATAACTCCAGTTCCAGAGGAATGCCTTCTTCTGACTCCATGGCCCTTACACAACACAGGTGCACTTACACACATGCAGGCAATACACTCACACATAAAAATAAAAATAATAAAATATTCTAAGTCACACAGAAATGTGATTTACACTGCATTTCTTCAGGCAGAAAATGGAATTTTAAGGGTGTGTGACAGGCAGAAGGGTTGAAGAGGCAGCAAGGATAGACAGGATGGATGAATGCAAAGGGGAAGGGGAAAAGTGTAAAAACTACTTCACGAAGCTCATGAGTTGCAGGTTAGAAGGTAAAACAGTTGATGGGGATGCAAAATGTTTAAATTGGACATGATAGGTTCTCAGTCTGGCAGCTTGCTTTCTTTTTTTTTTGGTATTTTTGAGACAGAGTCTCCCTTTAGTCCCAGCTGGCCTGGAGCTCTCTATGTAGATCAGGCTGGCCTTGAACTCACAGAGATCCACCTGCCTCTGCCTCTGCCTCTGCCTCTGCCTCTGCCTCTGCCTCACGAGTGCTAGGATTAAAGGCGTGTGCCACCACGCCTGGCTAGTTTGCTTTCCATAATGTACTTCTTGGGGCTGGAGAGATGGCTCAGTGGGTAAGAGTGCCAACTGCTCTTGTAGAGGACCTGGGTTCGATCCCCAGCACCCACATGGCGGCTAAGAACCATCTTTAACTCCAGTTCCAGGGAATCCGACACCTTCTTCTGACCTCTGTGGCATTGCATGACATGGGTGCACCAACCTTCATGCAGATGATACACTCATACAAATAATAAATAAATAAATAAATAAATAAATAAAATAAATAAATAAATAAGTAAACAAAATAATGTACTTCTTTGCAGGCTTCTAAATGACCCTAGCAGTACTCAGAGTCCCAATACAATAGTGCTGAGCCTGGTGGTGCATGCCTTTAATCCCAGCACTTGGGAGGCAGAGGCAGGCGGATCTCTGTGAGTTCAAGGCCAGCCTGGACTACAGGCCAGCTGGGACTGAAGGGAGACCCTGTCTCAAAAAGAAAAAGAAAAAGAAAAAGAAAACTGACAGCAATAGATGACATGATAACAATTGGAAGGTTTATTTACAAAGGTTTTATTTATAAAAAGAATAGATGCAGAGAAACACAAATAGCACATTAACTCAGCCTAGTAGCAGTAGAACACTTGCCATTTCTAGACCCTATCTTTCAGGGGCAAGTGTGAGGCATGTGGTGGCCTCGTTGAAGGATTAAGCTAGCCCAAGTGATCTAACAGAGAGAGGAAAAAGAAGAATGCACACACACACACACACACACACACACACACACACTTAATCTTCCTCTTCCCTTCCACCTCCTACTAGTAACTCTCCTCAGTCAGACCTATGAAACAACAGCAACAAAAGCCTATTGATGTGGTTCATGCAGGTCAGTCTCCCAGGGAATAATATAGTGTGCAGAATGGTAAAACGTATATCTGCAGGTTTAGAGAGCAAGTACCTAGCACAGCTGTCAAGTGGAAGTCTTTGAAAAGATTCTTTGAAGCCTGCTACAGAATATAATCATTTCACATTCACACATTCTCTTTTCTGTGCTTCTCAGGTCAAAAGCATTGAGCTTTCCATTGTAGGAACTTTCTGTTCTTTAGTATCCATTCTCTTTTTAAGCATTCATAATTTTCTAATCCAGTATCCTTTGGTACATTATTTTGAATTATTTTTGCTTGCAATGAGCAACAAAATCCAAATTGGTTGAAGGAAAAAGGGAACTAAAAAGTCTGGGTATCATTTTGCTTCCATATTTTTCCAGGAACTCAAATACATCATTTAGGAATTAGTCTCCTTTTCCAGATCCCTGTTCTACTCTCCTCCATATTAGCTTCATCATCAGGCTCCACAATCAAGAGAGGTAACGAGACTGCCAAGCATACCCAGACTATACCCTTCAGAGCTAATGGTCCACTTGATCAGTGAGATTCTCTTTCCTGAAAGTTGAAGTGAAAAATAAAAATTCCGAGTCCCCTCAAACTTTTCCATAAAATAGAAAGGAAACAAACACTAACATTTAAAAAAAACCAGCATTTACAAAGTCTGAAAATAAGTGGTCAGTAAATTCTAGAGCCCGTTAAGGAATTCACTTGTGGTATATGTATGGATGGTATGTATTCATATATTAAAGTAATATAAAATTAAAGAGAAAAATGCGAACTCTTAAACATAAAAAAGAGATTAAAGTTTGTCAAAAGTGTGTTATACACATACTGGTCAATTAATATATTTTCCCTTTTAACTTAACAGTGTAAGAATTTTGCTCATTATAAACAATCTTTGAAATTCAAAAAAAAAATCCAGCATTATCTTGATACCAGAACCAGATAAAAATCACAAGAACAGGAACTATACCAAGATTTCCTAATGAACACAGGTGCTGAAATTCCCAGTAAAATCCTTGCAAATTGAATTTGAGAACAAAATAAGAAACTTGAGTGTCATGACTAAGTTTGCTTCATTCCAAGGATGCTTGTTTGGGACACAGTATAAGAATTAATAAATACAATTCAGCACATAAGCAGATTTAATGATGAAAACCACATGATCATCTAAAGTGATATAGAAAAGGCCTTCAACAGAATTCAACATTTTTTCATTATAAAAATCCTGAAGAAACCAGTGATAGAAAAAACCTAACTCAACATAATAAAGGCTATTTATGGCAAATCGATAGTCAACAATATACTAAAGAGGAAAAACAGCATTTTCTCTAAGATCTGGAACAAGACAAGGCCTCCAGCTATGTCTGCTTGTTCAACGGAGTGCTCATAGTCTTAGCTAGAACAATATGACAAGATAAAAAAAATAAAAGGAATACAATTAGGAAGAGAAAAAGTCAAATCATCCCTATTTGCAGATGACATGATCTTATACTTAAAGATGCTAATGTCTCCACCAGAAAATTCTCATAACTGTTTTAATAGAGTAACAGGATAAAAAATCAACATGCAGCATACCCATAACAAATTTGCCAAGAAAAAAATCAGGGAGAAAATTCCATTCATAAGAGCTTCTAGGAAAACAAGTATCTAGGAATAACACTAGCATGAAAGGACACGAAAAATCTCTAAAATGAAAATTGTTAAAAAAAAAAGAAAGAAAAGAAAATTGCATGACTTTATGGTTTACATATTGAGACATATTGAGGAGATTAAAGAAGACATTAGAAGGTACAAAGAAAGACCTGTCATGCTTACGGATAGTCATAATTAATATTACAAAAATGGCTATATCACTAAAATCAATCTATAGGATCAATGAAATCCCTATAAAATTTCCAATGATATTTTTCACAGACCAAGGAAAAATTCCTAAAATATATATGGATGCAAAAAGGCACTGAATAATTCAGTCCTGAGCAGAAAGAGCCTCAATGCTTGAGATATCACAATACATAATCTCAAATTACAGATCTACAGGAACAAAACAGCATGATATTAACACAAAAACAGAACTATAGATCAATGGAATAGAACAGAGGACCTAGCAGTAAACCCATATGTGTGTAGCCACATATTTTTAGATAAATGCCAAAAAATCTACACTGGAGAAAAGATAGCCTCCTCAAAAAATGATGCTGGAGAAACTGTATATCTATATGTAAAAATCAATTTAAAAACTAGATCCATGTCTCTTAGACTACATAAAAAGCAATTCAAATTTAATAGGTCAAAGGCCTGCAAATTTGAACTGCAAGAAGAAAGCATAGGAAAATATGTCAAGACATAGGCACAGGAATATTGAAATGATATAGCCAGTAAAGGTGCTTACCACTAAGCATGACAACTTGAGTTCCCTGAGACTCTCATTGTGGAAGGAAAGAATGGACTCCTGTGAGCTGGGTATTCTTGCAGAAGATCCAGGTTCTAATCCCAATACCCATGTGACAGCTAACAACCAGCAACCATCTGTAACTCCAGTTCCAGGGGATCTGACATCCTCTTCTATCCTCTGTGGGCATTGCACCACACAGGTGTACCTACACACATGAAGGGCTAATTCTCATACATATGAAAATAAATTGTTTTACAAGAGTCAAGATGGGGCTGGAGAGATGGTCAGCCATTAAGAGTACTGTCTGCTCTTGCAGAGAACCTGAGTTTGGTTCCCAGCTCCCACATGGTGGTTAACAACTGTCCGTAACTCCAGTTCCAGAGGATCTTACACATTCTTCTTACCTCCATGGGCACTAGAAAACATGAGTGCACTTACATACATGTAGGCAATACATTCATACTCATAAAATAAAAATAATAATTTTTAACTCAGGATGTTTTAGAAGTAATCTTAAGATTCAAGAACACCTCATTTATCAGATTCATGAGGTTTACACACACACACACACACACACACACACACACACACACACTTATATAAGCATTAAGGAGAGAAATGGGTGGCAGGCCAGACCTAGACTGAGAAATATTGGAGACTGCTACTGGGTAAGGGAGAGTATACCTTACTTATGATCTCTGGGTAGGCTGACTAGAGTCCAGTGGATGAATTTGCACTTAAGGACATCTGAGTGGAAATGCTTGACTGGATAGGACTTATCATGTATGGCAGAATACATGAGGTCTGGTGCAGAGTTGGAGGGGTATGGATGGAGGAGGGGGGCTAAACTTGATTAAGAACTGTTATATGAAACCACAAAAGTTCAATAAAAA
The DNA here is from genome assembly GCA_009823505.1 of Rhizomys pruinosus. NCBI lineage: Eukaryota > Metazoa > Chordata > Mammalia > Rodentia > Spalacidae > Rhizomys > Rhizomys pruinosus. The sequence continues at coordinate 286,180 of VZQC01007605.1, forward strand.
ATTTAAAAAATTAAAAATATTATTAGTTGTTTATAGATGCACAGGTTTGTTTCTGTATTCTCCATTGGGTACAATTGGTCTTTATGTATGTTCAAATGCCAGTGTGATATTGTTTTGATTACTAAAGCTTTGTAATAGAGTTTTAAGTCAGGGAATTCAGGTGATGCCTCTCTAGGGAGTATGGATGTATGTCACCAACAGAATGTATGATCAACTGGCATGCAGCATCACTTAAGGTTGAAAAAAGCCAAGGAATTAATCCTACAGCAAAGAAGATATAAGAGTTAGCCTATGATGAGGTCTATAGACTCCATACGTGTGTGTGTGTGTGTGTGTGTGTGTGTGTGAGTGAGTGTGATGTCCATACCCTTGGATATCAGGTATCCTCCTCTATTGGTCTCAGCCATATTAATAAGACAGGGTTTCTCTGAACCTGGAGCTAGGCTGGCAGCCAAAAAGCCCCAGTGATCTTCCTGTCTCTGACACCCACAGCAATGTGCTTACAGGAGCATGTGCAGCCACAGCCAACTTTTACTTGGATGCTAGGGATTCAAACTCAGGTCCTCATGCTTGCACAGCAAATGTTCTTACCCCTTAATGTGTCTCCTATCCCTGAAGGTTGGAATTATGATGGAGTATCAGACCTGCCTATTGAAGAACGTGTGAAGCACCAACCAAATTCAATACTCTGTGAGTATTGGGCCCATTTTTTCAAGAATATAGTATATTAATTGAGTAAAAAATTATATATAATGCAGTCTCCCAATAGGAAGAATACATGAAAAATTACATGAGTTCAGAAACAATGGAACATAAGCATGAATAGCCACAATTCCCATCACTACGAGTGATACACTAAGGGACTTTGCATTTGGCAGACATCTGAGCTTACTATAGCCTAAGGCTTTCTCTGTTTTGCTACTATTGACACTTTGGGGTGGAAAATCAGTCACTGTGGCAGCTGCCTCATGCGTTATAGGATATTTACCAGGATCCTAAGCTTATGTCCACTAGGCTACACAATACAACCTCCCCAGCTATGAACAAAAAAAGTCTTCAGATATAACCACTGGGGCTCAGTGGTTCCACAGTATGTTGGGAGTATAAAATTTGTGTTTTGATTTTATTGGACCTTACAGTTAAGAGATTGCCCTGAATCTCAGAGGAGACTTTGGACTGTGGAATTTTGAATAGTATTTGAGATTGGGGACTTTTAAGGTTGGATTAAATGCATTTTGCATTTTATATGGTCATGAGCCTATGGGACCCAGGGAGTGGAATGTATTGGTTTGAATGAGAATGTCCCCCATAGCTAAGTATTCAGACATTTTGTCCCCATTTTGTGGTGCTGTTTGGGGAGGTCTTAGACTGCATGGCCATGCTAGAGAAAGCTCATCACTGGGGGCAAGCTTACAGAATTCAAAAAGCCCTGCCAGTCTCCAGTCTCACTCTCATTTCCTGTGCCTGCTTGAAGATATGAAACTGGGCTTTCTGCTCCTGCCCCTCCTGCCATGTCTCTCCACAATGATGAACTCTAAATCCCCTGGAACTGTCAACCATAAGCTCAAGTAAACGCTTCCTTTTACAAGTTCCCTTGGTCATAGTGGTTCTGTCACAGCAACAGAAAAGTGACTAAAACAACTTGCTTAGCATTCATGAGGCCCTAGGTTCAATTGCTAGTACAGACCAAAAAAATGTGTCCAGATATTGCCAAATGTTCCCTGGGGAGCTTTGACCTGGTATCTCCATGCTAACCAATGGAGCAAAGAAGATTCTTATGAACTGCAATTTGGGACTGCCAGCTATGCATATTGATTTCCTTAAGTCCAGGGAAACTGAAGGCAAAAAATTCACCTTTTTAACTTGGTCAATTGACCGTGATTGTCTGGAGGAGGTAGAAGTGCTGCTGTTACACAATGGGAACAGGATGTTGTCAAGAGATTAAGCAGTTTCTGAATAGAAACAGCTATAAGATTGGATGGTCACTCTACCAGAGATTCAGCCAGTAAGGTGACAATAAACCCAAATAGACACACGATTTATTACTTACATAGAGAGCAAAAGCAAGATCACCATCTCAGTTCCCTGCATCCTTAATCACACAGGACACCAAATCTTAGAGGTCATGTGACTGATGGCATGCCTCGTAGGTTACTCTTTGTGTAGGAGCCAATCTTAGACTGCAGGTTAAGTGCTGTTATAGCCTGCAGCTCTGTACTAAGAAGACTGAGATGTGTCATCACATGCCCCACTGCATTAAGGGAGGTAGATAAGAACTTGATTCCTGGTATCCCTCCCAATAAAGAAACTAATGAGAAACAGCCTATGCCAGCAATTCAAATGATTTTTTGAGACAGGTTCTTCCAGTGTAGCCACAGATTGTTTTATCTTCCTTCCTCTGCCTCCCAAGTTATGGCATTACACTTGTTCACCACCACACCCAGATAGCTTGGTGTGTGTTTGTTACAGGGTTTCACTATGTACCCAGGTTGGCTTGTCAGTTCTGACTCTACATGGCTAGGTATAACAATCTTGGATTAAGAAGAACATGATAATGCAGAATCAGGCATCTCAAGGAGGAAGATCTGAGTCATACCTGTAGCTGGACCACTGACTCAGCCAACGTGGTAACTGAGAGTAAGGAGGATTTATAAGATTCTAGAGAGATGAGCAGAGAACCATCAATTGTCACCTCAAGGCCTAATGCCTTCACACTGGCTTTGTTGAAGTTTTGGGTTGCAGCTCTGGGAATAGAACTCATGGCCTTGCACATGCTAGGCAAGTACTCTAACACTGAGCTATATTCCCAGCCCTCAGTATTGGCTTTAATTTTAACATTAATTTTAACATTACCTTCCTTCTAAAATTTTCCTGAAAAAGAAAATATCTCTGGAATCTTGTAGAGCTTTCCCCTCAGACATTCAAAATAAATTGTACCCTAAAAGATAAGGGTAGATAAAGAGATAACATATCCAGATCTCAGGCCAGCCGTGGTGGTGATCCTTTTAATCCCAGCACTCAGGAGGCAGAAGCAGGTGGATCCCTGTGAGTTCAAGGCCAGCCTGGTCTACATAGTAAGTTCCAGGCAAGCTCAAACAACAACAACAACAACAACAACAACAACAACAACAAAATCCAGATCTCCCCTCAAGGAAAAACACATTGCTTAGCTCTGGAGAGTGAAGCCGGCAAACAGGATACAGCTGTCAGATTCTTGCAGGCGAGCTGCAGCTTCCCGGGGAAGCGCATGCCCAGTAACTGAGTATATCTGACATGGACCACTCTGATTAGCAGTACTCATTTTTTTAGTGCTTTGTGGGAATATCTGAGGCCTTGTTAGGCCTACATCATGTATCAGCTTCTCCACTCAGCCAGTTGTGCATCTTCCTTTCACTAATATCTTGAATCCTCATCTCTAGTTCAACATGTGTTTCTGGAGAATCCCAGCTGCCTTATCACCCATGATTTTCATATCTTGTCATGTCTGTTCAGGTGCCATAAAACCTTACACATGGTAGGCTATTAGACTCAATCATTACTCCCAGTTATGAATGAGTGGAAAGTCTTGTAAGCAAGTTTCCAGCATTCAGTGGCTGGCAACTTTCTGTGTCCTCCCATGGTAGATGTACACAAAAGGCCAAGGTTAGTTCCCTCCAGCCATTTATTTGTTTATTCATTCATTCATTCATTTAATAGAGAAGCCTTAGCTGGCTACCCTGAAACTCTATACATAGACCAGGCTTGCCTCACACCTAGAGATCCACCTGCCTCTGGCTCCTGAGTGCTGGGATTAAAGGTATGTGCCATCACACTGGGCCTCAAGCCCATTTATAAAGACAGAGCACTCATAAGTTAATCAGCTTCTCAAAGCCCCACCTATTAATATTTTCACTTTAGGTGTTAGGTTCCAACACATGAATTTTGGGAGGACAGATATTCAACCATACCAGATCCAGACTTAAAAGAAACAATGCACCTTAATATAACCCCATTCAGGGCTGGAGAGATGGCTCAGCAGTGAGGAGCACTGGCTGGTCTTTCAGAGGACCCAGGTTCTATTCCCAGCACTCACATTGTGGCTAACAGCCATCTATAACTCCAGTTCCTGGGGATCAGACACCCTCTTTTCACCTCCACAGGCACTGCAAGACATGGCTGAACTTGTATACATGTAGGCAAAACACTCATACACATAAAATAAAAATAATGAATAAAAAAACAGGCACACCTTTAATTCCAGCACTCAGGAGGCAGAGACTGAGGCCAGCCTGGTCTACATAGTGAGTCCAGCCAGCTGGGGCTAGAGAAAGATCCTGTCTCAAAAGACCAAAAAAATGAATAAAAGTATTTAATATAACACCTTTTATGACCCCTCTCCCTTCACTTCCTCTTTTCTCCTCCTCCTCCTCCCCCTCCTCCTCCTCTTCCTCTTCCTCTTCCTCCTACTTCTCTCCCACCCCCCTCTCATTTGTTGTGGTAGGGTTGGAGCCCAGGGGCTTGCCTCGTGCATGTTGGGGAAGTGCTCTAACACCGAGCTAAATCTCCAGCTCCTCCCTCATCATCGTTTTACTGTCAGTATGAGTCTGTATTGATGACTTTTCTCATTCCTTGAATTGATAATTTGTGTCATTCTTCCTTGTGAGTCTATTTATCATCTTTGTTGATTTCTTTAAATAATCAAGGGTCTTTTATTTTGTAAAATTCTAACAATCTCTGCTTTTTACTTGAGCTGTCGAGTTTATTAGGTTATTTGCATATAATGTGATTATTGATGAAGGTGCATCTCGATCTACCATATTGCTATTAGATTGTCTCATCTGTTGTTCATTGATCCCTATTACTTCTTGTGCTGTCTTTAAAATTTTAATAGCATTTATTTATTTACTTATTGTGTGTATGCATGTTGGTGCATGGTGTGGTGTGTATGTGGAGGTCAGAAAACAGCTTTCAGGAGTCAGTTTACTTTCTACTATGATTCCCATGGCTCAAATTCAGAACATCAGACTTGGTGACATGCCTTTACTCACTGAGCCATCTTGCTGGCTCACAGAGTCATTTTTAGGTAATTCCACTTTATCCTCTTTATTGATTTTTAAGCCACACTGCTTTTCGAGATGTTGCTTTGGGATTCATAGTGTATACCTTTAACTTATTTCCGTATCTTCAAATTATATTATACCACTTTACATATGGTATAGGAAGTGCTATGATTTGACAAGTGTTTGTGTTCCATGAAGGTTTATGTGATGGGAGCTCCAAGTATGGGTTAGTATAAAGCAAATTTGGATATATCTTGCTTCTCTCACTACGTGATCTCTCACATACACTCCCACCATTGTGATACCATCTGCCTGGATGTTTTTTGTGCGTGTGTGTGTGTGTGTGTGTGTGTGTGTGATTTTTTTGAGACAGGATCTCACTATGTAGCCCAGGCTTGCTTTGAATTCCTGATCTTCCTGCCTCAGGCTCCTGAGTTCCTGAGTGCCAGGATTACAGGTGTGTACCACCATGCCAACTTGTTTAAATGTATGTAATGTTTAAATACTTAATCCAGATATTTTTATCTTGCACAATTAGGTGAGCTGAATAAACTGTCTCTCCAGCTTGGCATGGTGGTGCACACCTTTAATCCCAGCACTCGGAAGACAGAGGCAGGTGGATCTCTGTGAGTTCATAGCCAGCCTGGTCTACAGAGTAAGCTCCAGGCCTGCTAGGACTAAAGGGATACCCTGTCTCAAAAAAAAAAACAAAAAAAAAAATGCCCATGATAGGCAGCAGACTCCTCTGCTTAGTCATGTCACTGCAGTACCTGCTATCCAACAAGCAGGACCAGGCTCAGGCTTACTGGGCAGGCTGCATCTTTATGGGGCTGGAGAGATGGCCTAGCGGTTAAGAGTGCCAACTGCTCTTGCAGAGGACCCGGGTTCAATCCCCAGCACAGCATGGCGGCTAAGAACCATCTTTGACTCCAGTTCCAGGGGAATTTGAGACCCTCTTCTGACCTCCGTGGCATTACACGACACAGGTACACAAACCTGCATGCAGACAGTACATTCATACACATAAAAAGGAAATAAATAAAAAAAAACCTGTCTCTCCAAGGCTGCTGCCCTCACATCTGATGCTAGAACTTCAGAATACAGAGTGCAAATCTTTAGGAAGACAAGATGAAGACAGACCTGATGTTAGAAAAGACAAGACCACTGCAACTCATAATCACAAGCTGATACCAGCAAGGGTTGACTGAACTCTGTGACAGTTGTGGTTTCCTCTAACTTTGATGGTATGAGGATCCTGCAGACACCAAGACAGTTTATGTCAGAACCAAACTCATTCCCCTGGCTCAAGAGTGAGGATTCTAGAACCAAAATATCCTGAAATGAACCACACCTGCCACTGAATTTTCTGCAAGGCTGATTTGAACTTCAAAGAAGTGGAGAGGTGGGAATGTTGCAGATCCAGAGTCAAATTCTCTTGGGGCAGCTTTAGCCCCTTAATACCCATTTTTTGCCCTCCTCTGAACATGACTTGACATCTATGTGACCATTTGGTAAATTCTTTGGACTGTACATTTTCCTAGTTTCCAATGAGAGGGCTGAGAATGCTGTCAGAGAGCATCTGAGGTCCATAGTAGAGCTACACACACACACACACACACACACACACACACACACACACACACACTTGGCTTTTCTATAATCCACCTACCTACTATTTCTACCAATATATTTGAAAAGTATCTTGATCTATGATTTTCTTAGTTGTGTTACTATAAAATTTTCATGAAACTATTAGCACATTGACATGTAGATTTTTAAGGTGACATAAATCTATGTTCCTGGGCCATGGTTACTCATTGGACTCCAGAATAAACTATCTCTTATCCTCATTGAGGTGAGAGTTATGTCTTTATGTTATGTTGTATTAGTTATTTTTCTCATTACTATGACCAAACACATAATAAGAAGTGACTTAAAGGAGGAAGATTTCACCACCTTCAAAAACAGTACCACAGGCTGCAGACCAAATATTCAAACACATGAGCCTATGGCGAACCCTTCACATTCAACCCATAGTGAGGGTGGAGAGCAGTTGGAAAGGCAGCTGGTGTCATACACCAGAAAGGCAATATAGTATGGTCACACTCCACAGTGACCAGTGCTTCTGTCTGCCAGCTGTCCCACTCTGACTGGAAACGTAAAGCAAAAATAATTCTGGCAAGTGCAGTTCAATCCAAAGTAATTTACCCACTATGAACCTATCACATGAAGTGCTTGCTAATTTAAGTGAGTTTGGTGAGTGAAATGTTTTATCTATTCCTCTTTATCCACCTTTATTCGTATTACAGAGAAAACCTCATGTGTTTACCTTGTATCTTTTAGTCTTGACACTTTCATTAATTCTGTTAGTATTTACTAGTTTCTCTTGTACTTTATGAGTATACTTACATCAGAAAAAGTAATAGCTTTATTCAGTACTTATTATGTTGTATCATATTTTTCCTTAATTGTAGTTACTAGAATCTCAAAGAATATGTGGAATAATAATTGTATTAGCTTCCCTGATTCTCTTAAAAACATTTTTAGTGTTTTCCTCTTTGCAGCCAGCGATGGGCATCTCTCGGGACAACTGGCACAAGCGCCGCAAGACCGAGGACAAGAGAAAGCCCTACCACAAGAAGCGGAAGTATGAGCTAGGACGGCCTGCAGCCAACACAAAGATTGGCCCACGCCGCATACACACTGTCCGAGTCTGAGGAGGCAATAAGAAGTTCCATGCCCTGAGATTGGACATGGGGAACTTCTCCTGGGGCTCTGAGTGTTGTACTCGAAAAACAAGGATCATTGATGTTGTCTACAATGCATCCAATAATGAGCTGGTCCGAACCAAGACCCTGGTGAAGAACTGCATCTTGCTTATTGACAGCACACCGTACCGACAGTGGTACGAGTCCACTATGCACTGCCCCTGGGCCGAAAGAAGGGGGCCAAGCTGACTTCTGAAGAGGAAGAGATTTTAAACAAAAAGTGATCAAAGAAAATTCAAAAGAAATATGATGAAAGGAAAAAGAATGCCAAAATCAGCAGTCTTCTGGCGGAGTGGTTCCAGCAGGCCAAGCTTCTTGCCTGCATCGCATCAAGACTGGGCCAGTGTGGTAGAGCGGATGGCTGTGTGCTAGAAGGCAAGAAGCTGGCGTCCTACGTGAGGAAGGTCAGAGCCAGGAAAGGCAAATGGGTCATCTTAGTTTGTGTAATAAAGGTGTTTACTCTGTCTGGAAAAAAAAAAACATTTTTAGTGTTTTACTCTTTAGAATAGTTGCTTTCTTTCTTTTTTAGTTTGTAAAATTAGATTTACTTTTTGACTGAGGCATAATATTGGCACACATTTATCAGATACAATGTGATAGTTTGGTTCATTGCACAATGAACAAATCCAGGTGTGGTGGTTTGAATGAGTGTCCCCCATAGGCTGTAAGTATTCAGACATTTGTCTCCAGTTGGTGGCGCTGTTTTTGGAGGTCTTAGAAGGTGTGGCCGTGCTGGGGGAAGTGTGTCACTGGGGACAGGCTTAGTGAGGTTTTTTGGGTTTTTTTTTTTTTTGTCTTTTCTCTGCTTCCTGTGCTCTTTGCGAGATGTGACCCTCGGCTTGCTGCTCCAGCCGCCATGCCTCTCCAGCCACCATGCCTCCCGCCACAATGGACCCTGGAACTGTCAATCGTAAGCTCAAATAAACTCTTCCTTTTATAAGTTCCTTGGTCATGGTGCTTTATCACAGCAACAAAAAAGTGACTAATACACCAGGTAATTAGCATTGCTGTTATTGTAAGTAGGTAGGTACTTCCTACTCTTCTTCTACTTTATGTTTTTATTAGGAGTACTTGGTAGATTTTATAAAAAGCTTTTAAAGCATGTTGCCAATCTTACCCTAATTTATTTTCCTTTAATTCATTTTGTTATGAATTACATTGATAGATCTATTTATATTGAATCACAACAGATTTACTCAAACTCAACCACTGTTATATTCCCTGAATGTGTTCAACATGATAATAATTCATTATACTTTCAACACTGTACCAGTTCAGAATTCTTTTGGCTGCAAGTAATATAGACAGCCTATCAAAAAAACATCTTCAGCTATAAAGACATTGAGTTATTTAGCACCACTAGAAATTGGAAATGGGTGGTTCCAAGGTCATTTTAGAGGGTGAATAACATCATCAAGGACCCAGGCTCTCAGACTTTCCCACACTGTCATTACAAGTATGTAGTAACAGAGAACTTGATAGCATTATTCAGTGCCTGGGCCTGACAGCTCTTAAGCCTCTATACACCTACTTCTTCTGTGCCTCCTATCGTGGCAAGCTGTTCAGAATGCCCAGGTTCTCCTCCTTCCTTTGGTACCTGCCATGGATTCAAAGCATGTAGTTCCCATTCTGCCCATAAAAACCTTCACTTAAGTATGTTCTCTAATTGCCATAAAAACCCCAACGTCATCTTCCTTCATTGCTCTTTCAAGTCATTTTCAGCTCATTTTGTGATGCTTGTCCTGGTTGCCCCAGAAAGCCTCATTAGGTACCTGAGTCATAAGCCTTTCCCATTGACTTGAGGTATATGCGGTGTCAAAGATTTTGACATCAATACCAAATTTTAGGTAGTGATCTCTTCTTCTATAGGGTGTATACAATCAGTACTGTGAGGAAGATGATAACACAGTGACCACCACAGTCAAGTGACTGTCTTTTCTTGCTTTGGCTTGCTAACCGATCACTGCCAGGAGGTCAGCATGCACTTTAAGCTGCTGTCTGATGACTAGCTTGTACTTTGAGTTGGGCTGCTTTTTTCTATGTTTACTAAGTTCTACTGAAACTGTTATAGATTTAACTGACCTAAGTCACAAGTTTTAGTCATTAAAATTAATAAAGACACTACTATGGGATTGGGGAGCTCCTTAAAATAAACTTAGGTTGTTTTGTCCTAGACCTAACTGTGTATATTAGAGTGAACCATTTGTCTGTCTTCCTCCTAGCATAAACTATGACTGATGCTAGGCTGAGTAGAAAAGCCTTACCGTGAGACTATTTGTTTGCACACCTCAAGAAAACATTGAAAGCCAAGCACGGTGGCATACACAAGTAATTCCAGCTCTCAAGAGGCTGAAGGAAGTTTTAAGGCTAGCCTGGACTACATAGTGAGACACTATGAACTATAACAAAAAGAAAGAATACAAGGATAGCCTTAATAAAGAAAAGGATCCAAGCCCGACATGGTGGCAACATGCCTTTAATCCCAGCACTCAGGAGCCAGAGGCAGGTGGATCTCTGTGAGTTCAAAGCCAGCCTGGTCTACATAGCAAGCTCCAGGCCAGATGGGACTAAAAGGACACCCTGTTTCAAAAAGACAAAAGAAAAACGAAAAGGATCCAATGGTCAATACAGTTGTTCAAACTTCATGCAGGCATTTTAGCACTATTTTTCCTGGCTAAATATCAGAATCATCTGCAGCATTTTACAGACTCTTGGGCCATTGCCAATGGTCTGGCTCTCTTGTCTGGCCAATGACAGCAATAATGTCTTTCTCAAGGTTTCCCACTTTTATTTAAAGCACTGTAACAATCTACTGCTTTGTAGACTTATATTTTGGGCAAAATATCATTCAAGGTCACACATACCTATACGTATACTGAAATTACAATCCAAGTCCTCATAGTGACATTTCTTATTCCCTTTGCTTATAGTGACCAAGGCAGTTATTCCACTTCTTAGAATACATGATCCTGGGGGGGCTGGAGAGATAGCCTAGCGGTTAAGAGCACTTCCAGAGGACCGGGGTTCGATCCCCAGCACCCACATGGCGGCTGAGAAAAGTCTGTAACTCCAATTCCAGGAGAACTCCAGTTCCAGGGGAATCCGAGACCCTCTTCTGACCTCTGCGGCATTGCACGACACAGGTGCACAGACCTGCATGCAGACAGTACATTCATACACATACAAAGATAAATAATAATAAAAAAAATTAAAAAAAAAAGATTTCACTCCATTGCTCTTCTATCTAATCACAAAGGAAAATATTTTCCTGAAACCCACAGCAGATTTCTTAATACATCTCACTGATTTAGCATGAGGTCCCAGCATACCCCTAAGCCTGCCACCAAACAAGGGGAACAAGATTGGCTGAAATGAAATCGTGAGATATTATGCAGGGCTTTCATGTCACTGTGTGAGCAATGTAGAGGTTATGTTAGCAGAGGAGAGAGTGGACTTTACTTTGGGTTACTAAATTGCAATATTTGCCTAAGGATTGCGATCTCTCTCCCTCTCTCTCTCTCTCTCTTAGAATTTCATACAGTGTATTTTGATCATATTCACAGCCCCTCTCCAACTCCTTCCGGTCCATCTCCCCACCTCTACCCGCCTAATGCTGTATCTTCTTAAAAACATCGGCAGAGATGAAGCTCGTGATCCCAGCACTCAAGATGCTGAGATGAAGCCCCATGATCCCAGCATTCAAGACACTGAGATGAAGCTGGTGATCCCAGAACTTTTTGGAGGGAAAAAAAAACAATTAAAGGGAACAACAGCAACAAAAAGACTTGCTCAAAGAACTTACCAAACAGTAAACTTCTGCATCAAAAAAAAAGTTAAAAAAAAAGACTTGAGAAAAAGATACAAGACAGGACTTAACATGTAAGGCAGAAAGCATGAGTAGGGGGTGGGGTATGGACGGTGGAAGAGCATAAACTTGACTAAGAAATATTGTATGAAATGCACAAAAGTTCAATAAAAAAATCAAGGCAAAAAAAAAGAAAGAAGAAAAACATCAAGGACCTGGACAAAAGACTCAGTGAGTAAAAGCACTTACTGTTTTTCCAGAGGACACAAATTCTGTTCCCAACATCCACATAAGCTGGCTCATAACCACCTATAACTCACACAACACACAAACATATATATAAACAAAAATAAACAATAAATCTATTTAAAATTATCTTTTAAAAAAGCCATTAAGGTGCTGGAGAGATGGCTCAGTAGTTAAGAGTATGATATGCTCTTGCAGAGGACCTTGGTTTGATTCCCCAGCACCCACATGGCAGATAACAATCAAACTTAACAGTCTTCTTCTGAACTCCAAGGGCATTACATGACAAGAGTGAACTTACATACATGCAGGCAATACACTCCTGCACATAAAATAAAAATAACAAATATTTAATTAATAAAAATTTAAAATCAGGGCTGGAGAGTTGGCTCAGCGGTTAAGAGCGCCTACTGCTCTTCCAGGTCCAATTCCCAGCACCCACATGGCAGCTAAAGACATCTTTAAGCCCAGCATGTTCGTGCCTTTAATCCTAGCACTCAGGAAGCAGAGACAGGCAGATCTCTGTGAGTTCAAGGTCAGCCTGGTCTACAGAGCAAGTTCCAGGCCAGCTGGGGCTACAGGGAGACCCTGTCTCAAAAAGACAAAATAAAATTTTAAATCCCTCTAGTCCAATAGGTACAGCCCATACACTCTTGGGTGTATGGTCATTCACTGAAATGTGGTTGATCTCTCAAGGGGTGCACTCTCAAAACTGTTTCTCCCTCTTCTAACAGCTGTCAACTGCCTAGTTTCTTATCAGGTGTTTTATGTAAGTTTATTGCACATAGATTAGTGACTAGTATACTGAATTATTTTGTACACTATTTTATAATTTCTCGTTGGCATCACAAAAATGGACTAGGAAACTTTCCACCTTTTTCTATGGTGCGGAACAAAAAGTGTTAGCTTACAATTTGCATTTTAACATATACCTTCAAAAGTTATATTACTTCATGTATAGTCAAAGAAACTTGCAATAAATTCTTGTTCTTAGACATGAGCCTAAAATAGCACAGAAATGTCTGTAAGATCTATTTATAAATGAAATGGGTCAATACATTCTTTGGGAGAATAAACTTTCTCACTGGGTATTAAGATGCTAACAAAAAAATGATGTGGGAAGTTTTTCATATTTTTCCATACCTGAAATAGCATCTATTTCCATAATTATGTGGGTTTCTTTATCTTTGTGTTTACAGTGTGTGTTTATCTGTGTGCGAATGCATGTGGGAGGCATGCACATACAGTGCGTGCACGGGGAGGTCAGAGGACAGTCTCAGATGTCTGTACTTGCCTTCTACATTGTTTGGAGACAGGGTGTCTCTTTTGTTGTTCACTACTGCTTACAGCAGGCTAGCTGGCCTGTGAGCTTCTGGGGATTTACTAACATTGGGATCACAGACATGCACTACAAGACCTGGCTTTACTTGGCTCTAGTGATATTAACTCAGGTCCTCATGTTCATGCAGCAAATGCTTTATACACTGAGCCATCTCTCCAGCTTAATTATGTGGTTTTAAAGGCTAAATAGGAATTAGCATGGAATTGGTTTTGTACTCCTTAAATTACTTTATTATTTTATGTGATATGAGTGTATTGCCTGCATGTATGTAAGTGCGCCCATCTCATACTGTGCCTGCAGAGGTCAGAAGAGGGCGCCGGATCCCCTGGAACTGGAGTTACTTACAGTTGTTGGCTACCATGTGGGTGCTGGGAATAGAACATGGGTCCTCTGCTAGAGTAGCCAGTGCTCTTAACCAGTGAGCCATCTGTCCAGCCCCACGGTTTTGTGGTTTTAATAGCGGAGTATACTCTAACTAAACTCTAAGATATAAAGTGCTACAGAACTCAGCCCACTGTTTTCTACTCAGCTCTTTCATTCCTATATAACTCTCTTACCACATGGGGTAAGATGACAGACTGGATTTTTTTTCTGAGGCTGATGAGATACATGAATCAGTGGTTAACAGCACTGGCTGCTCTTGCAGAGGACCCAGGTTCAAATCCCAGGACCCACATGGTGGCTAACAACCATCCATAATTCCAGTTTCAGGGAACGCAATGCTCTCATCTGAACTCCTTGGCTATTGTACAGCACGGATCCACCCACCTACATCCAGGCAATACATTCATATGCCTAAAATAAAAATAAATAACATATTTTTAATTTTTAAAAAAGAAATTTCTTCTGTGAAGTAGAAGAATCCATGTAATAAGGAAGAAGGTGTATTCTGAGCAGAGAAAGAATATTGGGAAGCAAGAAAGAGGAAACAGGATGACTAAAAAGCACTGAGAAACAAAGACAATGCAAAGAAGGAAACCACTAAAGCAACAATCCCAGCTGGAGGGTGGAGGGTGAGAAAAAGGGGATAAGAACTATCGGAAGCAGGTAGACAGCCCTGGTGACAACAGAGGAGGGAGACAGTCTCAGGAGAAACCCATGTATCTCAAAAGCCTTAAATCTAGGGCAGGGATGTGGGGTGGCAGTGAGACCCATGGCTTGGCAGGCTAGAACTGGAGATTCTTCTCATTTATTGCCTTGCTCCTCTTATCTCAGAGTGCCAGTGCCGTAGCATGGAACCTTCTTGAGAAGGAGCCTATTGTTCGAGGGTCTGAAAACAAGGAATAAGCATAGGCAGCTGGGAACACCTTTGTAGTGTTTGTGTAAGAAGGCCATAAGAGGGGCTGGAGAGATGGCCTAGCGGTTAAGAGCACCGACTGCTCTTGCAGAGGACCCGGGTTTGATCCCCAACACCCACATGGCGGCTAAGAACTGTCTGAAACTCCAGTTCCAGGAGAACTCCAGTTCCAGGGGAATCCGAGACCCTCTTCTGACCTCCGAGTCATTGCATGACATGGACGCACAGACCTACATGCAGACAGAACATTCAAATAAATAAATAAATAAATAAATAAATAAATAAATAAATAAAGCCACAAGAAGGAGTCAGGAGATGAAGAGGATTAGCCACGATCTGCTGAAAAGTTTCACTAGCTGAGAGCTCCAGCTGTGAAGGCCGTAGGAGCCAATGGCCCCACCCTCTTGGGTCGCCCCCATCCCCCTCCTGTCCACTGGTTCAGTGTTGTTTCCTTCCTTCACTCTCCAGTGCACTTAGGGGACATCCATTGGTTTGGAATTTGCCACACGGTGGTGCACACACTGAGAGTAATAGGGCTGAAATGAGTTGGAACCTGGCTGGCCAACAGGCAGCAAAATTTATTGGGGTCTGGTGATTCCCAGTACACAAAGACAGGAAGTTTCTAAAGTGAATCCAGCCCTGTCACTGACATAAATAACCCACAGCAGCCCTCAGCCTGCATACAGCACTAATACATGGAGGAACTGAAATAGAGCCCAAATGTGTCCCTCTGGCATCCCACCCCTTGAACCCCCCACAAGCTTGGTGGTCTCCAATACTAGAGGACCCAGAAAGAAGTATCTCCAACTCTTGGTCTTTTATTGTCTTCAACTTCTTTTCTTTTCACTATTCTTTTTTAGTATTGTTTTAGTTTACTTTTTTGGTTTTAGTTTACTTTTTCTTTTTTGTCTTTTCAAGACTGGGTCTCCCTGTAGCCCCAGCTGTCTTGGAACTCACTCTGTAGACCAGGCTGGCCTTGAACTCACAAAGATCCGCCTGCCTCTGCCTCCCGACTGCTAGGATTAAAGGTGTGCGCCACCACACCCGGCTTTAGTTTACTTTTAAAGACCTTTTGAAACATGGCTTCACTATGTAGCCCTGGCTGACCTGGATTAGACCAGGCTGGCCTGAAAAGCATAGAGATCTGCCTGCGTCTGTTTCCGAGTGCTGAGGTTAAAGGAATGCAGCATTACATGTGGAGTAAAAAACAAAGTTTAAATGGTTTAACTTTTCATTCCTCTTTTTTCTTCTTCTTCTTCTTTTTTTTTTTTTTTTTGGTCCTTTTCAGACAGGGTCTCCCTGTAGTCCCAGCTGGCCTGAAACTCACTCTGTAGAGCAGGCTGGTTGGCCTTGAACTCACAGAGATCCGGCTGTCTCTGCCTCCCAAGTGCTGGGATTAGTGTGCTCCACCAAGCCGTGCTCCTCTTCTTAATTTATATAATTTTATTTACATGTTCTTTATTTCATAATCAAATTTCTAAAGAATGTCTTTCTTTGCCTCACATTCTTTGCCTTTTTGCTCCTTTGGTTTTCCCTCTCTTTCCCTTGTATTCTTTTCTTTGTTCTTTCCTTCTGCTGTTTGTAACAAGGTTTCCCACTGTGGCCCAGATTGACCACAAATATTTGATCTTTTTGCCTCCACCTTACAAATCTGGGATAATAGGTATATAGCATGATTCCTGACTCCTTTTTCCTTTTTCTTTTTCCTTTCTGTGCCTCCTCTTTTACTTCATTTTAAAAATCATTATGACTCTTATTTTTATTAATTTCTTCTACTTAAAAATTTTACATGCATGGTAGAGGCAGCATGCATGCTACCGTGCATGTGTGGAAGCGAGACAACAACTTGTCAGAGTGGTTATGTCTGTCCTTCCACCATATAGGTCCTGGGGATCAGAGTCAGGTTGTCAGTCTTGGTGACTAGTACCTCTACCTGCTAAGCCATCTCACCAGACTACTTTTATTAATTTTTAACTTTGTGTACATTATTTTTGTACCTCTGTTTTCTATGGTATAA
Source organism: Rhizomys pruinosus (assembly GCA_009823505.1). Classification (NCBI taxonomy): domain Eukaryota; kingdom Metazoa; phylum Chordata; class Mammalia; order Rodentia; family Spalacidae; genus Rhizomys; species Rhizomys pruinosus. The sequence continues at coordinate 302,694 of VZQC01007605.1, forward strand.
CAGTTGCTTTTAATTGGGTTTTGTTATGTTTTTATATCTGGTATGTTTGAGTGCTATTGCTCCTTCTCCTCTATGATCAGAACTGGGGATTTAGCCCTTAAGACAAAGCAGTTGTCATGAAGAAAACTCCCATACAAAGCTGAAAGATATCCGTTATAATAGATACACAATTGGAAACACAAGAAATGTGAAAAAGCAAGACAATGTGACTCATAGAAAAGTTTGGAATTCATTTTTTTTGAGACAGGGTATCAAAATTAAAAAGGACCAATGTGGGTTAGATGAGATGGCTCAGTGGGGAAAATGATTGGGGCACAAGAATGACAACTTGAGTTTGATCCCAAAACACATGTAAAGGTGGAAGAGAGAACTAATTCTACAAAGTTGTCCTCTGACCTCCACATGTGCACTGTGCATGCTCATGCCCATACAGACATATCACACACACACACACACACACACACATACACACATACACACATACACACACACACACATGCACACACACACTTGTACACACACAATAATAATGAATAAAAATGTAAGGATGAATGAACTCTAAAAGATTCAAATAAACATGAAGGAACAAAGAGTTCAAATGTGGATAACAATTTCTGTAACAGAGGAGTGGAAGGAAGGGAGGAGAGAAATACTGACAAGGAAATATTGGAAATGACAAAAATGTAACAAAGCAAATAAAATCCCAATGAAAATCCCCACCAACAGACTAGACCAGGTGGAAAAAAAAGAATATCAAGTTGAAAAATTAACATATTCAAATAGCAATAATAAAAAATCAGCACTCATGAGCACAACATTCAAGATTGGTGGGACATGATTACAAAACCTACAAAACTGTGCTATAAATGAGGAAGCTAAGATAGATTAAAGGGACAGAAATTTTTAAAGAAATTAGCACTATTTTTTCTGTCTGTTTATGTGTATGTCTCATCTGCCTGTATGCAAGTGCACCAGGACCATACGACGCCCGGAAGAGGCCAGAAGAGGGCAGAGCATCTCCTGGAATTGGACTTGTGGATGGTTGTGGGTTCTGGGAACCAAACCTGGATCCTCTCCAAGAGCAGCCAGTGCTGTTAACCACTGACCCATCTCTCCAGTCCCAGGACAGAAAATTTAATCAATGAAATTATAGAAGAAAATTCTTCAATAGGATAGAAATGGATATCCAAGTAATAAGAAGCATTTAGAGCCCCATTTAGAAAATACCAGAAAAAAACCTTTCCAGGTCATATTATAGTTAGAATATTAAGAGTACAGAACAAAGAAAGTCTACTAAAAGCTTCAAGAGAGAAGTGTCAAGTTACTTACAAAAGCAACTCTATTACACTAACAGCACACTTCTCAGTAAAAACCCTAAAGGCCAGAACATGAATTAATGTAGTTCCAGTTCTGATAATAAATACACGTAAAGCCAGGTTACAATAGCCTGCAAAGTTATCCTTTAAAATGAAAAGAAATATAAATATCATCTATGATCAGCATAAACTAAAGTAATTCATGTCCACTAAGTCAGCAATGCATAAGGTGCTTAAAGGAATACTACACAAAAAAAGAGGAAAAAAAAATCTCAAGAAAGAATAAATACATTTAAGTAGAAGGACAGATTAAAGATAAGAATTAGGACTAGGCTGGTGGCACATGCCTTTAATCCTAGCACTCTGGAGGAAGGCAGATCTCTATGAGTATGAGCTCAGCTTTGCCTACATAGTAAGTTCCAGGCTAGTCAGAGCAACATAGTAAGACCTTGTCTCAAAAACAAGAAATTTAGCCAGGCGTGGTGCTGTACACCTTTAATCCTAGCACTTGGGAGGCAGAGGCAGGCTGATCTTTGTGAGTTCAAGGCCAGCCTGGTCTACAGAGTGAGTTCCAGAACAGCTAAAGCTACAAGGAGACCCTGTCTCAAAAAGNAAAAAAAAAAAAAAAAAAAAAAAAAAAAAAAAAGAAATTCAGAGGTAATCAAGCATTAACTCAGTAAACAGTTTAAGATAAAGAAAGAAGAAAATAATGCATGCAATTCAACAATATCCATTTATGTGAATGATCTTAATATTCCAATTAAAAATCACCGATGATCCCAGCTCTCAGGAGGTAGAGGCAGGCGGATCACTGTGAGTTCAAGGCCAGCCCGGTCTACATAACGAGTTCCAAGCCAGCTGGGGCTACAAGGAGACCCTATTTAAAAACACCAAAAAATAAATCACAGATGCCTTTAATCCCAGATCTTGGGAGGCAGAGGCAGGCAGATCTCTATGACTTCCAGTCCAGACAGGGCTGCATAGTGAGACCCTGTCTCAAAAATAAACAAAGGGGGCTGGAGAGATGGCCTAGCGGTTAAGAGCACCGACTGCTCTTGCAGAGGACCTGGGTTTGATTCCTAGCACCCACATGGTGGCTGAAAACCGTCTTTAACTCCAGTTCCAGGAGAATTTGACACTCTCTTCTGGCCTCCACGGCATTGCACGACAGGGGTGCACAAACCTGCATGCAGACAGTACATTCATACACATACGAAAATAAATAAAATTAAAAAAAATAAAGAAGAGACTGGAGACATAGCTCAGCGGTTAGAAGCACTGACTGCTCTTGCAAAGAACCTGGGTTCGATTCCCAGCACCTGCAAGGCTGCTAAGAACGGTCTTTAACTCCAGTTCCAGGGGAATCTGACAGCCTCTTCTGACTTCCAAGTTGCACAACATGGGTGCACCTACTTACATGCAGACAGTACACTCATACACATAAAATAATAAATAAAAAAGTTTAAAAAATAAAGAAAACAATACAAGCTTAATATATTACAAAACAAAATATTTCTGTTTACAGTGTGCAAGAATCTCACCATATTTAAGACACATACGAACTGAAAGAGTAATGATGGAAAAGGATCTTCCAAGCAAATGGAATCCAAATGCAAGCAGGAATGGCTATTTTTGTAAGTGACAAAGCAGATTTCATCTAAAATTAGCCAGAAGAGCTGGCGAGATGGCTTAGTGGTTAAGGGCCCAAGATCTGATGCCGCCTTCTGACTTCCACTGGCATTGCACAACATGGGTGCACTTACAAACATGGAGGTAATACACTCATACATGTAAACCAATTAATTAATTAATTAAAATTATCCGGAAGGGATTAAAACATGATTACATATCAATAGAGTAATCCTCCCATCCAGAGATTACAGGAGGGCTAACGAGAAGGTTCATCAGGTAAAGATACTTAAAGCCAAGCCTATTTGAGTTCACACTGGCAGAGGAACTCCCACAAATTGCCCTCTGACTTCACATGGGCACACTCGTGTATGTGTTCACATATACACACACACAAAAATAAAAATAATCACATAAATAATAAATATAATTTTTAAAATTAGGGATATCAAAATGCCTCAGTAGGTAAAAGCACTTGCATCCAAGCCTAACAACCTGAGTTTGATAGCTAGAACACACATAGAGAGAATCAATTCTCATAAATTTTCTTCTGACTTCCACACACAAACATACATGCATACATACAAACACACACAAATAAGCCAGGCATGGTGGCACACTCCTTTAATCGTAGCACTTGAGAGGCAGAGGCAGGAGGATCTCTCCGTGAGTTCAAGGCCAGCCTGGTCTACATAGTGAGTTCCAGGCCAGCTGAGGCTGCAGGGAGACCCTGACTCAAAAAAAGACCAAAAAAACAAAGACAGAGAGAGAGAGAGAGAGAGACAGAGACAGAGACAGAGACAGAGACAGAGACCCAAAACAATACAGGCTATTTCCTCACACTTGGTTGCCCACCAGAAGTTTAGCATAAAGACTCTATTGATGAAGAGATACACACTTAGGTCATAGGACTTGGAAAAAATCAGTCTGGTACTGAACTGGAAGCCTCACTGATGATTAGCTTTGATAGCACCACCAGGTGCTAGGCAGGCTTCCAAAAGATAAAATAGTACCTACAGTTTTACTTAGCTGTGAACCCTGTGAACCTCAATAAAAACTCACCAGGCAAGATATGCCTATTGGTGTAATAGTGGCATGAATGTCTTAGGGATAACTATCTGACTGGATTTAAGGCCTGCTCAACAGGAGGGACCTCATGCCTGGCACTGTGGATAGAGAGGTTATAGACCCAAGGGGAAAACATCCTATTATCATTTTTCTAAATAAACATAATATCTAACTGCCTTCTAAATACTTAATCTTACATTCTAGATAGCTTAATGTCAACTTGACACACCTGGGTTGAGGGAGCAACCAGTTGGGGAACTTCCTCTATTAGGCTGACCTGTGGCCACGTCTGTGGATCATTTTCTTGATTTCTGAGTGATGTGGGAGGGCCCAGGCCATTGTGGGTAGTGCTACCCCTAGGCAGGTTATTCTTTACACTGTAAGAAAACAGGCTGAGCACGGGCCAAGGGAGCAAGCCAGTAAGAAGCATTCCTCCATGGCCTGTGCTTCAGCTCCTGCCTCCAGGTTCTTGCCCTGAGTTCCTGCCTTGGGCTCCCTCAGTGATGAACTGTGACCCAGGGAAGTTGTGAGCCAAATACACCCTTTCCTCCCCAAGTCAGTTTTGGTCATAGTGTTTTGTCACAGTAATGGAGAAGCAAACTAGAATACCTTCTATGCACAGATTTGTTAGCCCACACCCCTCATCAGAGAAGCTTCTTTTTGCTATGGATGGATATTAAGACAGAGAACCACAAATAATCAAAGTGGAAAGAATAAGTGACTGAGGAGAGTTCATCCCCAGGTGGGACATCTATATCACACTCCATCCTCTCAAAGCTCAGAAACATCATGGAAGAAGGAGCAGAAAGATTATAAGAGTCAGAGTTTAAGGACATCTGAGTAACTGTGCCTTGTGGATATAACAGGCAGTTGCACTCCTGAACAGTCGTGGTTATCTACACAATACCTGTACAAATTCAATCCAGTCAATGTTCCAGCCCAGATGGGAAGAGGAGTCACCAAGCCTCACTCCTACTGACAAGCTACAGGCAGTCAATGGGTGCTGGGGGAGAAAACATCAGTTTTTGTCAGAGGTGGGGATCCTGCTAGATTTCCCATGCTACAGTAGACAAGATTATAGCCACACACATGTGGAAAACAGTAAATGGACTCAGGCTCCACATGTGCATGAATCCATATGTGTATGTGTGTGTGTGTGTGTGTATGTGTGTGTGTGTGAATTATGGCTAATATTTATACTAAATTCTTTGGTAGTGATGATGCTGAAAGGCAGTAGATTCAAGGTTCTATCCAGTAGTCACACAAATTTCCAGCCTTTTTTCTTTTTCTGAGTTTGGGAATTAAAATAACTTCAAAGTTTAAAAAAATCAGAAAGATCTCAAATAAATATCCTAATGATGTACCTCAAGATCTGATAAAAATAAGTACATCTGCCAGGCGTGGTGGCGCATGCCTTTAATCCTAGCACTTGGGAGGCAGAGGCAGGTGGATTCTGTGTGAGTTCAGCGCTAGCCTGGTCTTACAGAGTGAGTTCCAGGACAGCTGGGGCTACAGGGAGACCCTGTTCGAAAAGACCAAAAAAAAAAAAACAAAAAAAAAAAAAAAAGTACATCCAAGTCCCAAAGCAGCTGACAGCAAAAATAAATAAATAAATACATAAATACATAAATAAATAAATAAATAAATAAAGTTTTTTTGGAGGCTAGAATTTTTTTCAATTTTTATTTATTCTTGTATGTGTATGAATGTACTGTCTGCATGAAGGTTTGTGTACCCGTGTCATGCAATGCCGCGGAGGTCAGAAGAGGGTGTCAGATTCCCCTGGAACTAGAGTTAAAGACGGTTCTCAGCTGCCATGTGGGTGCTGGGGATCGAACCCAGGTCCTCTGCAAGAGCAGTTAACTGCTAGGCCATCTCTCCAGCGCCCAGAGGCTAGAATTTTTAATTGGTTACAATTTACTCTTTTTTTTTTGGCCTTTTTGAGACAAGGTCTCACTGGAGTCCCAGCTGGCCTGGAGCTCGCTTATGTAGACCAGGCTGGCCTTGAACTCACAGAGATCCAGCTGCCTCTGCCTCCCAAGTGCTGGGGTTAAAGTCATGCACCACCACGCCCAGCTAACAATTTACTTTTAAAACCATTTATGAATATGTGGGGTTTTTTAATTACAAAAGAAAGGGGAGTTGTTATAACAGGATAAAATGAAATCCAGAGAAACACTGGGGGAATATTTTGAAAACTTCTATACCAAAAATCTAAGAAACCTCAACCAGAAGAAATGGATCAGTTCCTAAACACCCATGGTCATACTAAAATTAAATCAAGATGATATAAACAATTTAAACAGACTCATAATAATCAACTAGATTAAAGCATTACAAAAAAAATACTTGCAACCATATTAGGTTTCTATTTAACTTTTTCGAGTCTTTAGTGTTGGTCTGCAGAGATGGCTCAACATTTAAGAACATTCGCCCTTTTTAGCCTCTTCAGGTATTTTGAGCATGTGGTGCCCTTGATGCAGCCAAGACACTTATATACATTAAAAATACAAATCATATCCTTCAAAGACGTAAGACACAGCCTTTCAACCTTCCAATATGGACTGAAGACTCATGTCTCTCCAAGAATCCTCCAAACCTTCAGTGCCAGATGGGGACTGCTGGGATACCCAGCTTATAGACTGAGCAACTACTAGAGTTTCAGCCTCTTCAGAGTATAGACTGCCATTGTTGGACTAGCCAAGCTGTATCACGGAGTCCAGTACAGGAAGACCAAGACAGGACGAGGTGTTTACTGGTCCTCATTTGGTGACCATGGGAAGGGAAGACCCCAGTGTGGAGCACAAGGGCAGGATTGATGGTTGTTTGGGCTTGCCAAGGAGGAGCCTTCAAACACTTCCTTAAGGAAAACATGACATCTTTCAGCCTAAAAAAGAAAAAAAGAAAGAAATAAATCATAAGCTGAAGATGCTAAAACCTATAATGTCATAATCTTGATATATGTGTGGCATGCATATATGCATATTTTGGAGTGATACAAATTGGAAGGAATAACAACAACAACAACAACAACAACAACAACAACAAAAAGACTGAGTCAAAGAACTGACTGAAACAGTGAACTTCTGCCCGAAACAGTAAACTTCTGCATAGAAAATTTAATTATTTTTTTTTTCTTTTTGGTCTTTTCAAGACAGGGTCTCCCTGTAGCCCCAGCTGTCCTGGAATTCACTCTGTAGACCAGGCTGGCCTTGAACTCACAAAGATCCACCTGCCTCTGCCTCCCAAGTGCTAGGATTAAAGGCGTGCGCCACCATGCCTGGCAAAAAAATTTTAAAAGAGACTGAGAAAAAGATGAAAAACATGTATGGCAGAATGCATGAGCTCTGGTGGGGTGGGGGGCAAGGAAGGGGGAATGGATCTAGATTTGATTGGGAAATATTGCATGAAATGCACAAAGCTTCAATAAAAAATTGGTTAAAAAATACAAATCAATAAATAAAAATATTTAAGTCTTTAGTGCTAGCTCCCCATACTCCCTCCTGTGCCCTGCCCTCCCATTCCCTATTCCACTTAACCTTTCTTGGTTCATCATTCCCTGTTCTCCCTTCATACCACCTGTATTTTGTCTCCCCTCTTTTTTAAAAATTTTATTATTTTTATGTGTATGAATGTACTGTCTGCATGTAGGTTGGTGCACCTGTGTCCTGTAATGCCACGGAGGCCAGAAGAGGGCGTCAGATTCCCCTAGTACTGGAGTTAAAGACGGTTCTTAGCCGCCATGTAGGTGCTGGGAATCAAACCCGGGTCCTCTGCAAGAGCAGTCGGCGCTCTTAACTGCTGAGCCATCCCTCCAGCCCCGTCTCCCCTCTCTTAAAAGCCACCTCTTCCATGACCCCTTACTGGATTGATAAATTTTATGGGTACTCCAACTTAAACATACAAAGATTCAAAGCTAGCCTCCACATATGAGAGAGAATACACAATGTTTATCTTTCCAAGTGATTATTTCTAGCTCCGTCCACTTATTTGAAAATAGTATAATTTTATTTTTATTAACAGTTGAATTATATTCCATAATAAATTACCACATTTTCATTATCCATTCATCAGTTGATAGACACCTAGGCTATTTCCATTTCCTGGCTATTGTGAATAGAGCAGCAATGAACATGGATAAGCAGGTATATCTGTAGTAGACTATAGAATCCTTTGAGAATATGTCCAAGAATAGTATAGCTAGATCCTGTAGTAGATTTATTTCTAGCTTTTAGAGGATTTCAGGATCCACACTGATTTCCATTGTGGCTGTACCAGTTTACATTCCCACCAGCAATGGATGAGTGTTCCCCTTTCACCACATCCATGCCAGCATCTGTTGTTATTTGTCTGTTTTACTCTTAACCATTCTGGCTAGGGTAAGATCACATTTAAAGTAGTTTTAATTTTCATTTTCCTGATATATAAGGATGTTGAACATTTTTTCTTGGGGGTTGGGAGTTATGTATATGAGTGTTTGGCTAGCATGTATGTAAGTGCACCATGTCATTTAGTGCCCATAGAGAGCATTGAATCCCCTGGAACTGAGTTACAGATGGTTGTTAGCTTCCATGTGGGTACTGAGAACGCTTGTACACAAATAATAAAAATAAGTCAATCAAAATATAAGCAAACATTTGTAAGATGAAAAAAGACAAAAATAAGAAATTATGGAATTAGGGAAGGAATATTCAACAGAACCATGTTGTACTGAAAGATTACAAAACAAACACTTTTCAGCTAGGCATGGTAGAGAACACCTTTAAGCCCAGCAGTTAGGACACAGAAGCAGGCAGACTTCTGAGTTTGAGGCCAACCTTGTCTATGTAGTGAGTTCCATGCCAGACCCTATCTCAAAATAAATGAATCACCTCTTTCAATGTATCCACTAGTATGTTTAAAATAAGGAAGGGACTGCTGCCTGCATTTGGAATTTTCACTAAAGTTTTGGGAATAAAAACCAAAATACAGCTTTGACTAATAAAGGGAGAAAGATCAAGTAGAAATAGTGCAAGCTATTCCCTAGTGAGAATAAAGGGTGGTGTGACAAGTGTGAGACCCTGGATAGAGGAAAGAAACGAAGCATGGAAGGGACTTGAACAGTTTTACTGTGTGGAAGAAATTTATCTAGTAGCACAGGAGAGGAGAGACATTCAGGAAAAATGGGGACTAAAATATATTAAAATCCTTGTAGATGACTTGCAGAGATGACTCAGTAGTTAAGAATACTTTCTGCTCTTGCACGGGAAACAGGTTCAGTTTCTAGCACCCATCCACATGACAGGTAGTAACTGTTCCAACCACAGTTCCAGGGGATCCAACACCCTCTTTTGACCTACATGGATGCTGCACAAAGGTCCACTTACATACATGTAGTCAAAACACTCATACACATAAAATTAAGCATAATATTTTAAAATAAATTTTAATTTTTAAAAATCCCCAAGGAAAGCCAGGTTCAGTGGTATAGGCCTATAATCCTGGCAATGGTGAAGATCATGAATAAATTCAAGGCTAATCTGGGATACCTAGCAAGAACCTATCTTATCTTGACACATGATAGATGATAGATAGATAGATGACAGATAGATAGATAGATGACAGATAGATAGATAGATAGACAGACAGACAGACAGTTGGATAGGTAGACTGCTAAACAGATAGGATTGACAGATAATTTTTTTTTTTGGTCTTTTCGAGACAGGGTCTCCCTGTAGCCCCAGCTGTCCTGGAATTCCCTCTGTAAACCAGGCTGGCCTTGAACTCACAAAGATCCGCCTGCCTCTGCCTCCCAAGTGCTAGGATTAAAGGCGTGCGCCACCATGCCCGGCTTGATAGATAATTTTTAAAAATCCACGAGGTTGGGGCTGGAGAGATGGTCTAGTGGTTAAGAGTGCCGACTGCTCTTGCAGAGGACCCGGGTTCGATCCCCAGCACCCACATGGCAGCTGAGAACCGTCTTTAACTCCAGTTCCAGGGGGGTCCGACACCCTCTTTTGACCTCCGCAGCATTGCACAACACGGGTGCACAAACCTACATGCAGACAGTACATTCATATACATACAAAAATAAATAAAATAAAATAAAAATCCATGAGGAAATAGACTAGCAAGTATCACCACCTAGAACAAGAAGATAGGGGTTTGAAAGGAAAGAAAGTCCTAACCAGTCAATTTTTCTTCTCTTTTTTTAAAAGCAGGACTTCAAGTCATTTATATACAATGTGGCTGTAAGGAAGCTTTGCTTTAGAAAATGAGAGCTATGAGAGTGGGGGCTGAGTCATAAAAAATTCGCCCATGCACTCACCTTCTCCAATGCCAGATTGGACATTCATGTCAAACTCTATCTTGGTAGCATCACTGTAAATCTCAGGACTCAGGAGAGCATAGCAGGTGAATTGAAACTTCAAAGCAAATGTGAGCTCCATAATGAGATCCTGTCTCAAAATATCAAAAAACAAAGGGAAGGAAAGAGAAGAACAAGGGAGACCCTGGAACAGAAGAGAGTAATGGGGAGGAAGAGAGAAAGAAAGAAAAGACAGAGAGAAGTGAGACATTCATGTCACTTGGTTGGGTGTTATCCCCCAGAAACTCTCCAGAGTCCTCTCTGGACTCGCTGCAGATCCCAGGACACCCACAGCCAGGGGGTGCCATGTAGAGCAGCCACTGAACTTACTTGGGTGGCTGAGTCCACTCCACCATGGCCATTTGGTTCCAGCAGGATTTGCCGCAGGACTCATAGTCCCTGTCTATGACGTCTCTGACATGTTCACTCGTTGAGTGGGAGGAGGCAAGGTGGTTGGTGGCGGCTTCACAGCTTCAGTTTGGGTGAAGGAGGAAAGGAAGTAGGAGCAAGAAGCCAATGTCCAGCAAGGCCTGAAACAGAATTGGGCAATGTGAAGGGTGAGCTAGTGCAGTCCACCACTTATTAGCAGTATTGAAGCATGCTCAGTCATGGCCGTGAACACTACACATCCTAAGAGTGGTTTCTGCCACTTTGACGTGGTTATGTTCAGCAATGAAGACGTGGAGAGGAACGGTGGCAGCCTTGGCTTCTACGTGACTGTTCACAGTCCTGGAAGGATATAGAAGATGGCCTGAATTCCGTTGGGGCTGATGTGCACATACCACGTGCCATCAAGAGGGCCTGTTCCTGTGAGAGTGGCTATGAGGCAGCGCAAAAAACAGTCGCGTCGAGTCCAGCCATTGCAAGATCAGATAGACGAGCGTGAGGCAGCCACCTGGACTTTGGCTTCGGACCCTCCAGCGGCTGCGTGATGAAAGAGATGAAGTGATCTCAGAGCTGAAGATTGCGAGGGAGAACCTGCAGCAAGTGCTATACGAGCGTGACACGCTACACAAAAGGCTAATTGAGTTCGAACTCTCCCAGCAACTCCTTGCTCGGTCACAAGATGCTGTGCATCCACATATTAAGGCATGGCCCCTGGTTGCAGAGGAGCTAAAGGAAGCTCATGACACCGGCTCTCAGAGTAAGCAGTATGCAATGTCCTGGAAGAACACTCAGATGGCATCTGAAACAGGTGTGGCAAGATCTCCTAGTGTTTGCACCTACGTCCTTCAAACCCCTCCACCAGTGCCAACCCCCATCATTCCCAATCACATCCCCTCCTCCATCTTGAGTAATCTCAGAAGGGGAATCAGTAACTCCAGTCTTTTCCTGGCCTGCCTGCAGTCGACTGCAGTGAGATCCTGGGGTAGGAGTGGGACCCAGAAACCCAAGGTCAGGAACAAAACAATTATCTAGATATGACCAAATGAGCTGGGAAGACTTGGCCGAAAGAAGTTCCTCACTGAATTCAGGAAGGAGGAGAAGGAACGGAGACACATTCCAAAAATAAATCAATTTTGGGGTGCTCTTTTCTAATGAAAAAAACTTTTATTGACATAATAGAATATTTGAAAATTCATCAATCAAGAATGTGTACTATTCCACCACCAAGCAGTAACCTTTGGTTTTGTTCATTTGCTATGCTAAGGATCCAATCCATGACCCCATGCATGCTTGGCTAACACTCTACCAGTGAATTAATTATACCCTTAACCTGCCAAGTACCCCGTTTAACACAGTGCATCTAACTCCACATTTAGACCTCTTTCTCTAGGTTCAGTTAGACATGTATATGTGTGTACATAATTTGTGTAATTTTGAGAGAGATGAGATTCTACTGAGGTCAATCTTTAGAAGAACATTTTCTCCAATTGCAGGTCAATTCTTGGCTGCTATCTGTTGGTTAACAGTATGAAGAAGCCGGTGTTGAACATTCTCTTTTCTATGTTCTCCTTAACTTCCTTCCTCCAGAACACCAGCTCTTCTGTGGGGCACAACTATGCTTCTAAAATATAAGCTACAGAGCATTCATTCTAAGTGCACTGCATTTTCCTCCAGAATCCTGTTTTACTGTAATATTTTGTTGGTTTCTTTTCATAAAATTTATTCATGCTATTCTTTGTGTCTCTAAAAATCTAGAAACTTTATATGAAGCCGAAGAATTTTCATCTTCCGGTATGTGAATCCTCATGAAATGCCCTTCAGCAGCCTCAGTAAGACTTCAAGCGCCTGCTGCTACAAAGAATGTGAAAGAATCAGGGAGAAGGAGATGTCTGGATATATACTTTAGAGCATAAAAATTTTGTTAGACCTTAAATCACTGACATTGCAGACCTCAAAGGCCAAAGTTAAAATTTAAAGAATATAACAAGTTCTCTGAATTTTGTTCATTACTCCATCGGATGGGTCTGATAGACTGGCATGTAATAGAAACTACAATTATGTTATCTAGTATATATACATTATAATCCCATTGGATAAGGTTGGATAGATAACAGAGAATATCATTTCAAACACAGTACAGATCAGTGGTATTTTTTTTTTTTGCATGAAATGTAGCATTTGGACAAACCCTATTGAAATAACATGAAGACCCATTTCTATGATTCTAGGGGCAATGTCCAAGAGACATTCATTTGAGAGACACTAAAGAACAAAATAGTTTTATTAAAATTTATTTTCTCCCTTGAGAAAGAGGTTAACTTGGAAGAGTTTGCAGAGCTAAAGTGTTAATATCAAATTTGATAAATCTCATGTAATTCATAAAATGGTTGATTGCTTAGTGTTTGCTAAGAGTTGAAAATGTATGGTGTTACCTGTTGCCTACTTCATAATCTTTTTTGGTGACTGGCTAGGTGACAGGAAACAGCATAATTTGGGATACAAATCAGATCAAAAATATTGTCTGCCTTGCATTTAGTGTGGTCTTGGTTAAAATCAATAGAAAAAGCATAAGGATCCATTTTTGCAATCAGTTCTGGGGAGACATGAAAGAGATCTTTATGAATGGACTTGAGTAACCAAACTATTCTCCTTGGTACCAAGTGACATAAATGAGTGAGGCAAAAGGGAAGTGGCCTTGTGAACATGGAGGTAGGGCTTTTCCGCATCCTCTACCTATTTCCTCTCTTGAGAGGTTATTCCACCAGCCTGCCTGGAAAATCACTGGGTTGTCTTGAAGAAACTGCTTAGGGGAGTGTTAGCATTCTATCCCTTATCTCCTAAGTTCCATCATTCCAAGTCCCTCTCCTGTCAACAGTGGATGACGAGCAACATCAGGGCAACCATGATACCCTGTATGGACAGTGCTTTGCTTTGGTGAAAAACAGAACTGCTGTGTGAGGAGGCACTCTTCCTGGGCTTATTTTCCTCCAATAGATGTGGGATTTGCAGGGTTTCTATTCCCGGGGCAGCGACTGCAAGTCAATGGAGAACCAGTGTGGACCTGGACATGGGACATTAGATCCACATCCAGTCTAAACTAAACGTGTCCCTTGAGTTCACTGAGGGACTCCACTCAGCTAACGAAGACCCACTTTGAAAGTTTTTTTTTTCTGGTGCTAATTAGTAACAGTATGCACTGACCCTGATGTGTCTTCTGGGTAGTTTGTACCTCAAAGCAGGTTTGCTCAGGGGTGGAGCTCAGATCCTTACTTTTCCTCTATCTCACGCAGGTGAAGGAAAGTTCAATCTCATTCACTATTGGAGGGCCCTTCCTCTTGTGATGATCACCCCTGAATTGGAGACACCTCTGTGGCCATTATCCTGTGGATGGCTGCTAAGGTTTGGATTCTGTTTGACCACATGTTCATGTGTTGGAGACTTGGTCCTCGGGGCCCTAGCAGTGGAGAAGGTGGGACTTTTCAGAGGTGTGGCTTAGTGGGAAGTCCTTAAGCCATTGGGAACACAGTCCAAGAAGGGAATGCTGATCCCTGCAAGTGAATTCTTGTAAAACAGCTGTAAAAGTATGTGTGTGACTCCTGAAGTATTGTTTGGCTTCTTATTCAAGATGCAATTTTCGGGGCTGGAGAGATGGCCTAGCGGTTAAGAGCGCCGACCGCTCTTACAGAGGACCCGGGTTCGATCCCCAGCACCCACATGGCGGCTGAGAGCCGTCTGAAGCTCCAATTTGTCTTTAACTCCAGTTCCAGGGGAATCCGAGACCCTCTTCTGACCTCCGCGGCATTGCACGACACGGGTGCACAGACTTGCATGCAGACAGTACATTCATACACATACAGAAAAAAAAAAAAAAAATTTAAAAAAAAAATTTAAAAACAAGATGCAATTTTCTACCTGATCCAGGTCTTGCCATGTAATGCAGCCCATACAGCCCTTAATAAAGTTGAGTGGATGTTATTGCCAACCTCTTGAATCCCCAAAAGTAAGAGCTAAATAAACCTCTTTTCTTTACAAAGTTATTGTGCCTGCTCCCAGGTATTTCACTGTAGTAGGAAAAATGAACTAATATACTGATTATCACAGCTATGTATGGTGTAGGTATAATAGGTACCCCTATTAAGAATTCTTCAGGAGACCTGAACACAGCACCTTAGACCCTTCAGCCATCCTGAGACATATTTTACTCAGTTTTACAGATGTGCATCTCAATGGTTTACCAAAAGTAATTCAGCTGGAAGTTGGTGAAACCTGGATTTAAATCCCAACTTGCCAGGCACCAGAATCTATGCTGTTTCTACTACAGTGCACTGAACTTTTATTCTTGCCAATTAATAGCAAATAAGTTGGTATGTGGCTGTTCTGATCCACAGAAATGACAGTAATGGAGGGAGTGTGAGTTCTAGAGGTAGTCTGGTAGACAGGGAGCAGGATAGTGGTGGCAAGTGCCAGTAATGTTCTCTACTGTTGGTGCTAGAAAAGGAGTGGTGCACTGGGATGGAGCGCATGATTCCTACAGACATTGGCCTAGTGACACTTTCAGGAACAGAGACAGATCCCTTTTCCCCCATACCATAAACATTTCCACTCCTGTTTGTCTCAACTACAAGTACTAGTTGCAAGCTGGCCCATCTTGTGAGGACTCTGCCTACAGTGGATATGGAAAGGTGTGATGACAGAAAGTACCTGTTGCATGTCACCAGAGACAACACACCAGAGAAAAGTGTGCTTCTGCAGCCTTTTGGGTGAGAGCTGTGCAAGTTCAGTGCCACAGACTAGAACAACGAACAAGTAAAATAAAAGAATTTTTCTAAGAGAGTATGGCAACATGTAGTAGAACTGAAGACTTTGCCCTTTCACAGGGAAAACTCTCACTTATGGGAAGATGGCAAGAAAGCCAAGGAGATTCAAAACCCACTCTTAGGAAATCACCTTCCTGAGGCCTTTCTTATTATCAAAGCAAACTAGATTCATTGAAACAGAATAGTGAAAAGCAACAAACTCATTCACAACCCCAAAGCCAGGAGGCAATAATTTATACTCTGATCTATTTCTTATATGCATATAAGCTTGTAACTTTCTATATACATATATATATATGACTGATACAATATGGGAATGTTTTACTTTTTTTTGTCTTTTTGAGACAGTGTCCCCCTTTAGTCCCAGCTGGCCTGGAACTCACTATGTAGAACAGGCTGGCCTTAAACTCACAGAGATCTGCCTGCCTCTGCCTCCTGAGTGCTGGGATTAAATGTATGTGCCACCATACCTGGCTTATTTGTTTTTTGAGACAGTGTCTCACTATGTAACCTGGGCTGGAATGGAACTCACTATGTAAACGAGGGTGGCGTTGAACTCACAGAAATCTGCCTTCCTCTGCCTCTGGAGTGCGGGTATCAAAGCTGTACACCACCATACCCAGATATATTATTTTATTGGTTCCTCTACTATAGAAGCAGTGGCCCCAATATGGATCCTTCAGTTGTGGACAGTGTAGGTAGCATGAAGGAAGATGCAGGAATAGGAAGAATAATTTTAGGGTGGCAGAGGAATGTTGAAACAGAGGTAAAAAGATTTACTTACCAAACCAAAATGAGACATATTTGAGAACAGGTCTCATGTATCCCCAGATGGCCTTGAACTCGCTATATAGCCAAAAGTGACCTTGAATTTATGATCTTCCTGCCTCTACCTCCCAGTTTCTGGTATTAAAGGTATACACTACCACTCATGGTTTATGCAGTGCTGGGGATTGAACCCAGGTTTATGTGCTGCTAGGCAAGCACTCTACCAACTGAGCCACATTCCCCATGTTCATTTATATTTTTTACTTAACAGACATTGTATATTGTGATATTGCATATTGTCATTCTTATTGGAGAATACTATTTTAAATGGTGTTATAACATTCTGTTCATGTGAATGTTTCAAAGTATATTTAACTAGTTCTTAATGGTAATTTTTACTATCCCCGAACCTGAACTATCAATATTATGCTAGTATGCAGTTTTCTGTTTCAGAGCAAAAGTGAATATTATCATTAAAAATATAGTCAACCTGGGCTTGGTGGCACACGCCTTTACTTCTAGCACTTGGGAGGCAGAGGCAGGTGGATCTTTGTGAGTTCAAGGCTAGCCTGGTCTACAGAGTGAGTTCCAGGACAGCTGGGGCTACAGGGAGACCCTGTCTCGAAAAGACCAACATATATAAATAAAAAATAAGAAACAGATGTTTGTGAGGCACATCCTTTTGACAATGGACTGGCCTTTGACCAGCTCCCAACCGGCTCTTTGCTACTTGGGAACCTTGCTGGGACCTCCAGAGGATCGGAGGCCGCCTCAACCCACTGTTGACTTTTGCCAGACTACCATTGCCAGTACGGCTCTATTGTAAGGAGAGGTGGTGCTGACCTGAGCATCCTGGTAGCCCTGGAGCAACAGGAAGTAGGGACGGTTGGTGGGCGCCTGGATGAGGCACTGAGTCAATTGATCAAAGTCTCCGGGGTCTGTAGGCCCCATCTGGGCGTCAGCCGCCCCTGGGGCCATGCTAAGTGCCTGCTGCCTGCGTTCCTGCTGCCGCCGCCGCCGTCCCTGCAGGCTCAGCTCAGACACACTTCGCNTTCCACATATACACACACACAAAACAAAACTAAGCACCGAAATATATAAATCTAATTTTTTTAAAATTAGGGATATCCAAAATGCCTCAGTCGGTAAAGCACCTTGCAATCCAGCCTAACAACACTGCGTTTGGATAGCTAGAACACACTAGAGCGAACAATTCTCATAGACCAATTTTCTTCTGACTTCCATCACACACAACATACAGATCCTAACAACCCACACCCAACACAACGCCACGGCATGGGTGGCACACCCTCCTTTATCGTGCCTTGAGCGCGCCAGGGCACTGAGGTCTCTCTCCGTGTAGTTCCAGGCAGCCTGGTCTACATCGTGAGGTTCCAGGCCGCTCGTAGCGGCTTCAGGGAGACCCTGACTCAAAAAAGACCAAAAAAACAGACAGAGAGAGGAAGATGGAGAGACGCAGACAAGCCCAGGCACAGCGCAGGGCAGAACAGACGACCCATAAATCAGGCTATTTCCTCCACTTGGTTGCCACCAGAAGTTTAGCATAAAGACTCTATTGATGAAGAGATACACACTTAGGTCATAGGACTTGGAAAAAATCAGTCTGGTACTGAACTGGAAGCCACTGTATGATTAGCTTTGATAGCACCACCAGGTGCTAGGCAGGTTCCAAAAGATAAAATAGTACTACGTTTTTACTTACTTGAACCCTGTGAACCGTCAACTAAAAACTCACAGCAAGATCTTGCCTATTGGTGTAATAATGTGCATGAATGTCTTAGGGATAACTATCTGAACGGGAATTAAGCTGCAGCAAGGAGCCTCAGGCCCCTGGCACTGTGGCTAGAGAGGTTATAGACCCAAGGGGAAAACATCGCTTTATCGGATTTTTCTAACATAAACAACATATCTACACTGCCTTCTAAATACTTAATCTTACATTCTAGATAGCTTAATGTCAACTTCACTACCTGGGTTAAGAGCCAACGGAGAATACCTCAACGTTGGGGAATTACCTCTATTAGGCTGACCTGTGGCCACGTCTGTGGATCATTTTCTTGATTTTTCTGAGTGATGGGGAGGGCCCAGGCCCATGTGGGGTGCTACCCCTAGGCAGGTTATTCTTTACACGTAAGAAAGAAGTCTGAGCCCGGGCCAAGACAAGCCAGTAGAAGCATTCACTCCATGGCCTGTGCTTCAGCTCCTGCCTCCAGGTTTCTGCCCTGAGTTCTGCCTTGGGGCTCCTCAGTGGATGAACTGTGACCCAGGGAAAGTTGTGAGCCAGTAATCCACTTTCCTCCCCAAGTCAGTTTTGGTCATAGTTGTTTGTGTCAAGTAATTGGAGAGAAACTCGCAATTACCTTCTTGCACAGATTTGTTTAGCCCACACCCTCATCAGGAGAAGGCTTCTTTTGCATGGGATGGATATAAGACAGAAACCACAGAACTAATCCAAGTGGAAGGAATAAGTTGAACTTTGAGGAGAGTTCATCCCCAGGGGAATCAATATCACACTCCATCTCTCAAGTCAGAAAACATCATGGAGAAGGGCAGAAGATTATAAGAGTCAGCAGTTTAGGAATCTGAGTAACTGTTGCCTTGTGGATATAACAGGCCAGTTGCACTCTGAAACAGTCGTGGTTCTCTACACACATACCTGTACAAATTCAATCCAGTCAATTGGTTCCAGCCCAGATGGGAGATGGAGTCACCAGAGCCTCATCCTGACTGACAAGCTACAGGAGTCAATGGGTGCTGGGGGAGAAAACATCAGTTTTTGTCAGAGGTGGGGATCCTGCTAGATTTCCCATGCTACAGTAGACAAGATTATAGCCACACACATGTGGAAAACAGTAAATGGACTCAGGCTCCACATGTGCATGAATCCATTGTGATGTGTGTGTGTTGGTGTGTGTATGGTGTGTGTGGTGTAATATGGCTAAGATTTATACTAAATTCTGTGAGTGAAGTGAAGATGATGCTGAAAGGCAGTAGATTCAAGGTTCTATCCAGTAGTCACACAAATTTCCATCACTTTTTCTTTCAGAAAAAATAGAAAAAAAGGAGACTTTTTTTAGTTGGAGATTAAAATTACCTTCAAAGTTTAAAAAAAAATCAGAACGACCAATAAATATCCTAATGATGTACCTCAAGATCTGATAAAAATAAGTACATCTGCCAGGCCGTGGTGGCGCATGCCTTTATCCTAGCACTTGGGAGGCGAGGCAGGTGGATCTTTGTGAGTTTCAAGGCCAGCCTGTCTACAGGTGAGTTCCAGGACAGCTGGGGCTACAGGGAGACCCTGTTCTCGAAACAGACCAAAAAAAAAATAAAAAAACAAAAAACAAAAAAAGTACAATCCAAAATCAAGCATAACAAACTAAATAAATAAATAATTAAATAAACCAATAATAAATAAAATAAAAATAATAAATGTTGTTTTTGAAAAAAAAATTTTTTTCAATTTTATTATTTGTTGTGTATGAATGTACTGCCTGCATGAAGGTTGTGTACCCGTGTCATGCAATGCCCGGAGGTCAGACGAGGTTCAGATTCCCCTGGAACCTGAGAGTTAAAGACGGTTCTCACGCTGCCATGTGGGTGGCTGGGATCGCAACCCATGGTCCTCTGCAAGAAAGTCATGCTTAGCACTGCGAGGCCATCTCTCCAGCGCCCAGGGCTAGGCATTTTTAATTTCAATTACTCTTTTTTTTTTTGCCTTTTTGAGAAGAAGTCTCATCTGGCGTCCCAGCTGGCCTGGAGCTGCGCTATCTGTGACCAGGGGCCTTGAACTGCACAGAAGATCCACTGCCTCTGCCTCCCAATGCTGGGGGTTAACGCTGCACCACCCCGCCCAGGGCTAAACATTTACTTTAAAACCCAGGGTTATGATATGTGGGGTTTGTTTAAATTACAAAAGAAATAGGGGGGGGGAGTTTGTTATACAGGATACAAATGAAATCCAGAGAAACATGGGGGAATATTTTGAATATCTATACCAACATCTAGAACACCTCAACCAGAAGAATGGAATCGTTCCTAAACACCCATGGTTATACTAAAATTAATCAAGATGCTTCTACAACAATTTAAACAGACTCATAATAATCAACTAGATTAAAGCAGTACAAACAAAATACTTGCAACCAATTGGTTTCTATTCACTTTAAAATATCGAGTCTTTTAGCTGTTGGTCTGCAGATGCTCAACCATTAAGAGACATTCGCCCTTTTTGCCTCTTCAGGTATTTTGAGCATGTGGTGCCCTTGATGCAGGCCAGATCACTTATATACTAAAAATACAAATCTAATCCTTCAAAGACGTAAGACACAGCCTTTCAACCTCCATATGGACGAAGACTCATGTCTCTCCAAGAATCCTCCAAATCCTCATCCGTGCCAGATGGGGACTGCTGGGATAAACCCAGCCTTATAACTGAGCAACTCACTGGAGTTTCAGCCTCTTCAGAGTAGACCTGCCATTGTTGGACTACCACAGCGTATCACGGAGCCAGTCCAGGAGCCGCCAGGGCGAGTGTTACTGGTCATCATTTGGTGCCCACGCTGGAGGTCGGCCGCCCCGTGTGGCGAGCCCCAGGCCGAGACTGCTGGGTTGTTTGGCTTTGCCCCAATGGCGGCGCCTTCCAACACTTCCTTAGGCCCAACACATGCTCTTTCAGCCTCCCAAAAGCCTCCAAAGCCTGCTACCAATCATAAGCTGAAGATGCTAAAACCTATAATGTCATAAAATCTTGATTATGTGTGCGCATGATATATGCATATTGTGGATGATACAATTGGAGGAAATCAACAACAACAACACACAACAACAACAACACAAAACAAAAGACTGAGTCAAAAACTGACTGCAAACAGTGAACTTCTTGGCCCGAAACAGTAAACTTCCTGGCATAGAAAATTTATTATTTTTTTTTTCTTTTGGCCTTTCAAGACAGGGCTCCCTGTGCCCCAGCGTCCTGGAATTTCACTTGTAACCAGTGGCCTTGACTCACAAAGCTCCACCTGCCTCTTGCCTCCCAGTGCTAGGATTAAAGGCGTGGCCACCATGCCTGGCAAAAAATTTGTAAAAGAGACTGAGAAAAAGATGAAAACCATGGTATGGCAGGATGCATGACTCTGTGGGGTGGGGGCAAGGAAGGGGGCACAGGATCTAGATTTGATTGGAAATATTGCACGAAAATGCACAAAGCTTCAATAAAAAAATTGGTTATAAAAATACAAATCATAATAAAAACATATTTAAGTCTTTCGTGCGAGCTGCCCACATACTCCCTCCTTGCCCTGCCCTCCCTTCCCTATTCCACTTAACCTTTCTTGGTTCCCATTTCCATGTTCATCCCTTCATTACCACCTGTAGTTTGTCTCCCCTCTTTTAAAAATTTATTTATTTTTCATGTGTATGACCTGGTACCTGTCCATGTGGTTGGTGGCACCTGGTCCTGTATGCCACGGAGGCCCAGAAGAGGGCGTCAGATTCCTCCTAGTACTGGAGTTAAGACGGTTCTTAGCCGCCATGTGGTGCTGGGAATCAAACCCCAGGGTCCGCTGCAAGAGCAGTCGGCGCTCATTCAACTGCGGAGCGCATCCCTCCAGCCCCGTCTCCCCTCTCTTAAAAGCCACCTCTTCCATGACCCCTTACTGGATTGATAAATTTTATGGGTACTCCAACTTAAACACACTTATCTAAAGATTCAAATCTACATCCACACATTGAGAGAGAATAACAATGTTATCTTTCCAAGTGATTAGTTTCTAGCTCCGTCCACTATTTGAAAATAGTATATTTTATGTTATTAACAGTTGAATTATATTCCATAATAAATTACCACATTTCATTATCCATTCATCATTGATGACACCTAGGCTATTTTATTGGCCTGGCTATTGTGAATGAAGCTAGTAATGAACATGGATAAGCAGGTATATCGTAGTAGACTATAGAATCCTTTGAGAATATTCCAAGAATAGTATAGCTAGATCTGGTAGTAGATTTATTCTAGCTTTAGAGGATTTCAGGATCCACACTGATTTCCATTGTCTATACCAGTTTGCACCCCCATTAACAATGGATGTGTCTTCACCACAATCCATGCCAGCATCTGTTTTATTGGTATCTTTTTTACTCTTAACCATTCCTGGCTAGGGTAAGATCACAGTTAAAGTAGTGTTTTAATTTCATTTTCCTGATATATCAGGATGTTTGACACATTTTTTCTTGGGGGTTGGGAAGTGTTGTATATGAGTGTTGTAGGCTCGACCGTATGTTGCACCCATGTCATATAGTGCGCCATGCTGAAGACAGCATTGATCCCCTGGAACTGAGTTACAGATGTTGTTAGCTTTTTCCCATTTGGGTACTGAGAAGAACGCTTGTACACAATAATAAAAATTAAGTCAATCAAACATAAAGCAAACATTGTTAAGATGAAAAAAGACAAAAAATAAGAAATTATGAATTAGGGAAGTGAAATCAACAGAACCATGTTGTACTGAAAGATTACAAAACAAACACTTTTCAGCTAGGCATGGTAGAGAAAACCTATTAAACCCAGCATTAGGACAACAGAAGCAGGAAGACTTCTGAGTTTGAGCCCAACCTGTCTATGTAGTGCAGTTCCAGCCAGACCCATCTCAAAATAAATGAATCACCTCTTTCAATGTATCCACTAGTATGTTTAAAATAAGGAAGGGACTGCTGCCTGCATTTGGAATTTTCACTAAAGTTTTGGGAATAAAAACCAAAATACAGCTTTGACTAATAAAGGGAGAAAGATCAAGTAGAAATAGTGCAAGCTATTCCCTAGTGAGAATAAAGGGTGGTGTGACAAGTGTGAGACCCTGGATAGAGGAAAGAAACGAAGCATGGAAGGGACTTGAACAGTTTTACTGTGTGGAAGAAATTTATCTAGTAGCACAGGAGAGGAGAGACATTCAGGAAAAATGGGGACTAAAATATATTAAAATCCTTGTAGATGACTTGCAGAGAATGACTCAGTAGTTCAAGAATACTTTCTGCTCTTGCAAGGGACATGGTTGTTTCTCAGCATGCCACATGCAGGGTGAATGCTGTCTCCAGACCACGGATTGTGTGCAGGGGATCCAACACCCTCTTTTGACCTACAGGAGGCTGTCACAAAGGTCCACTTACATACAGCTAGTCAAAACACTCATACACATAAAATAACATAATATTTTTTAAAATAAATTTCAATTTTTAAAAAAAATCCCAAATAGCCAGGTAGTGGTCCATAGGCCATAATCCTGGCAGTGATTGGTGAAGATCATGAATAAATTCAAGGCTTAATCTGGGATACCTAGCAAGAACCTATCTTATCTTGACAATGATAGATGATAGATAGCAGATGACAGTAGATAGATAGATGACAGAGATGAATAGATAGGCCAGACAGGCAGACAGTGATAGGTAGACTGCTAAACAGATAGGATTGACAGATAACTTTTTTTTTGTGTCTTTTCGAGACAGGGTCTCCCTGTACCCCAGCTGTCCTGGAAATTCCCTCTGTAAAACCGGCTGGCCTTGAACAAAAGCTTCCGCCTGCCTCTGCCTCCAAGTGCCTGAGGACTCCAAAGATCCGGCGTGCGCCCCAGGCCCCGGCTTGATGATCAATTTTTAAAAAACACGGAGGTGGGGACTGGAGAGATGTCTAAGTGGTTAGAGTGCCGACTTGCTTCTTGCAGGGACCCGGGTTCGATCCCCAGGCACCCACAGGCAGCTGAGAACCGTCTTTAACCCTCCAGTTTCAGGGGGGTACCGACACCCTCTTCTTGACCTTCCGCAGCATTGCACAACACCGGGTGCACAAACACTACATGCAGACAGTACATTATATACCAACAAAAATACAATAAATAAATAAAAATCCATGAGGAAATAGACTAGCAAGTATCACCACCTAGAACAAGAAGATAGGGGTTTGAAAGGAAAGAAAGTCCTAACCAGTCAATTTTTCTTCTCTTTTTTTAAAAGCGGACTTAAAGTCATTTTATCTACAATGTGGCTGTAAGGAAGCTTGTTGTTTAGAAAATGCGAGAGCATGAGAGTGGGGGCTGAGTCAGTAAAAAATTCGAGCCCATGCCTCACCTTCTCCAATGCCAGATTGGACATTCATGTCAAACTCTATCTTGGTAGCATCACTGTAAATCTCAGGACTCAGGAGAGCATAGCAGTGTGAATTGAAAAAAACTTCAAAGCAAATGTGAGCTACCATAATGAGATCCTGTCTCAATACATTCAAAAAACAAAGGGAAGGAAAGAGAAGAACAGGGGACCCTGTAACAAAGAGAGTACTGGGAGAAGATGCAAGAAGAACAACGACAGAGAGAGTGCGAGCATTCTGTCACTTGGTTGGGTGTTATCCCCCAGAAACTCTCCAGAGTCCTCTCTGGACTCGCTGCAGATCCCAGGACACCCACAGCCAGGGGGTGCCATGTAGAGCAGCCACTGAACTTACTTGGGTGGCTGAGTCCACTCCACCATGGCCATTTGGTTCCAGCAGGATTTGCCGCAGGACTCATAGTCCCTGTCTATGACGTCTCTGACATGTTCACTCGTTGAGTGGGAGGAGGCAAGGTGGTGGTGGCGGCTTCACGCTTAAGTTTGGGTGAAAGAGGAAAAGGAAGTAGGAGAAGGAAGCCAATGTCCAGCAGGCCTGAACAGAATTGGGCAATGTGAAGGGTGAGCTAGTGCAGTCCACCACTTATTAGCAGTATTGAAGCATGCTCAGTCATGGCCGTGAACACTACACATCCTAAGAGTGGTTTCTGCCACTTTGACGTGGTTATGTTCAGCAATGAAGACGTGGAGAGGAACGGTGGCAGCCTTGGCTTCTACGTGACTGTTCACAGTCCTGGAAGGATATAGAAGATGGCCTGAATTCCGTTGGGGCTGATGTGCACATACCACGTGCCATCAAGAGGGCCTGTTCCTGTGAGAGTGGCTATGAGGCAGCGCAAAAAACAGTCGCGTCGAGTCCAGCCATTGCAAGATCAGATAGACGAGCGTGAGGCAGCCACCTGGACTTTGGCTTCGGACCCTCCAGCGGCTGCGTGATGAAAGAGATGAAGTGATCTCAGAGCTGAAGATTGCGAGGGAGAACCTGCAGCAAGTGCTATACGAGCGTGACACGCTACACAAAAGGCTAATTGAGTTCGAACTCTCCCAGCAACTCCTTGCTCGGTCACAAGATGCTGTGCATCCACATATTAAGGCATGGCCCCTGGTTGCAGAGGAGCTAAAGGAAGCTCATGACACCGGCTCTCAGAGTAAGCAGTATGCAATGTCCTGGAAGAACACTCAGATGGCATCTGAAACAGGTGTGGCAAGATCTCCTAGTGTTTGCACCTACGTCCTTCAAACCCCTCCACCAGTGCCAACCCCCATCATTCCCAATCACATCCCCTCCTCCATCTTGAGTAATCTCAGAAGGGGAATCAGTAACTCCAGTCTTTTCCTGGCCTGCCTGCAGTCGACTGCAGTGAGATCCTGGGGTAGGAGTGGGACCCAGAAACCCAAGGTCAGGAACAAAACAATTATCTAGATATGACCAAATGAGCTGGGAAGACTTGGCCGAAAGAAGTTCCTCACTGAATTCAGGAAGGAGGAGAAGGAACGGAGACACATTCCAAAAATAAATCAATTTTGGGGTGCTCTTTTCTAATGAAAAAAAAACTTTTATGACATAATAGAAGATTTGAAAATATCAATCAAGAATGTGTACTATTCCACCACCAAGCAGTAACCTTTGGTTTTGTTCATTTGCTATGCTAAGGATCCAATCCATGACCCCATGCATGCTTGGCTAACACTCTACCAGTGAATTAATTATACCCTTAACCTGCCAAGTACCCCGTTTAACACAGTGCATCTAACTCCACATTTAGACCTCTTTCTCTAGGTTCAGTTAGACATGTATATGTGTGTACATAATTTGTGTAATTTTGAGAGAGATGAGATTCTACTGAGGTCAATCTTTAGAAGAACATTTTCTCCAATTGCAGGTCAATTCTGGCTGCTATCTGTTGGTAACAGTATGAAGAAGCCCGTGTTGAACATTCTCTTTCTATGTTTCTCCTTAACTTCCTTCGCCTCCAGAACACCAGCTCTTCTGTGGGCACAAACTATGCTTCAAAGAAATAAAATAAGCACAGCACTCATTCTAAGTGCACTGCATTTTCTCCGAATCCTGTTTTACTATATTTTGTTGGTATTCGTTTCATACAATTATTCATGCTATTCTTTGTGTCTCTAAAAATCTAGAAACTTTATATGAAGCCGAAGAATTTTCATCTTCCGGTATGTGAATCCTCATGAAATGCCCTTCAGCAGCCTCAGTAAGACTTCAAGCGCCTGCTGCTACAAAGAATGTGAAAGAATCAGGGAGAAGGAGATGTCTGGATATATACTTTAGAGCATAAAAATTTTGTTAGACCTTAAATCACTGACATTGCAGACCCAAAGGCCACAAGTAAATTTAAAATATAACAAGTTCTCTGAATTTTGTTCATTACTCCATCGGATGGGTCTGATAGACTGGCATGTAATAGAAACTACAATTAGATGTTATCTCTAGTTTAGTAATATGCACATGTCATACACCCATGGATAGGTTGGATATAGATAACCAGAGAATACTCATTTCAAACACAGTAAGAGCATCATGCTGGTTATTTTTTTTTTTGCATGAAAGTAGCATTGGGACAAACCACTATTGAAATAAATGAAGACCCATTCGTATGATTGCTAGGGGCAATGTCCAAGAGACATGTCATTTGAGAGACACTGAAAGAACAAAATAGTTTTATAAAATTAATTTTCTCCCTTGAGAAAGAGGTGTAACTTGGAGAGTTTTGCAGAGCTAAACGTGTTAATATCAATTTGATAAACGTCTCTAGTAATTCATCAAAATGGTTGATTGCTTAGTGTTTGCCTCAGACGTTGAACACTGTATGGTGTTACCTGTTGCCTACTTCATAATCTTTTTTGGTGACTGGCTAGGTGACAGGAAACAGCATAATTTGGGATACAAATCAGATCAAAAATATTGTCTGCCTTGCATTTAGTGTGGTCTTGGTTAAAATCAATAGAAAAAGCATAAGGATCCATTTTTGCAATCAGTTCTGGGGAGACATGAAAGAGATCTTTATGAATGGACTTGAGTTAACCAAACTATGTCTCCTTGGTACCAATGACATAAATGAGTGAGGCAAAAAGGGAAGTGGCCTTGTGAACATGGAGGTAGGGCTTTTCCGCATCCTCTACCTATTTCCTCTCTTGAGAGGTTATTCCACCAGCCTGCCTGGAAAATCACTGGGTTGTCTTGAAAAACTGCTTAGGGGAGTGTTAGCATTCTATCCCTATCTCCTAAGTTTTCCATCATTCCAAGTCCCTCTCCTGTCAACAGTGGATGACGAGCAACATCAGGGCAACCATGATACCCTGTATGGACAGTGCTTTGCTTTGGTGAAAAACAGAACTGCTGTGTGAGGAGGCACTCTTCCTGGGCTTATTTTCCTCCAATAGATGTGGGATTTGCAGGGTTTCTATTCCCGGGGCAGCGACTGCAAGTCAATGGAGAACCAGTGTGGACCTGGACATGGGACATTAGATCCACATCCAGTCTAAACTAAACGTGTCCCTTGAGTTCACTGAGGGACTCCACTCAGCTAACGAAGACCCACTTTGAAAGTTTTTTTTTTTTTCTGGGCTATTAGTAACAGTATGCACTGACCCTGATGTGTCTTCTGGGTAGTTTGTACCTCAAAGCAGGTTTGCTCAGGGGTGGAGCTCAGATCCTTACTTTTCCTCTATCTCACGCAGGTGAAGGAAAGTTCAATCTATTCACTATTGGAGTGGCCCTTCCTCTTGTGCTGATCACCCCTGAAATGGAGACACCTCTGTGGCCATTATCCTGTGGATGGCTGCTAAGGTTTGGATTCTGTTTGACACACATGTTCATGTGTTGGAGATTGGTCCTCGGGCCCCTAGCAAGTGGAGAAGGTGGGACTTGTCAGAGGGTTGGCTTAGTGGGAAGTACCTTAAGCCATTGG
Source organism: Rhizomys pruinosus (assembly GCA_009823505.1). Classification (NCBI taxonomy): domain Eukaryota; kingdom Metazoa; phylum Chordata; class Mammalia; order Rodentia; family Spalacidae; genus Rhizomys; species Rhizomys pruinosus. The sequence goes on from VZQC01007605.1 coordinate 331,132, forward strand.
GTAACACAGTCCAAGAAGGGAATGCTGATCCCTGCAAGTGAAATTCTTGTAAAACGCCTGTAAAAGTATGTGTGTGACTCCTGAAGTATTGTTTGGCTTCTTATCAGATGCAATTTTCGGGGCTGGAGCAGATGGGCCTAGCGGTTAGAGCGCCGACCCGCTCTTACAGAGGACCGGGTTCGATCCCCAGCAACCCACATGGCGGCTGAGAACGTCTTGAAGACTCCAATTCAGGAGAACTCAGCTCAGGGGGAATCCGAGGACCCTCTTCTGACCTCCGCGCATTGCACGACACGGGGTGGCACAGACCTGCATGCAAGACAGTACATTCATACACATACATAAAAAAAACAAAAAAAATTTAAAAAAAAATTTAAAAAACCAGAGGCATTTTCTACCTGATCCAGGTCTTGCCATGTAATGCAGCCCATACAGCCCTTAATAAAGTTGAGTGGATGTTATTGCCAACCTCTTGAAAATCCCCAAAAGTAAGAGCTAAATAAACCCCCCCCCCCCCCCCCCCCTCTTTTCTTTAAACAGATTGTGCCTGCTCCCAGGTATTTCACATGTAGTAGGAAAAACGACCTATATACTGACTTTATCACAGCTATGTATGGTGTAGGTATAATAGGTACCCCTATTAAGAATGTCTTCGGAGACCTGAACAAGCACCTTAGACCCTTCAGCCATCCGAGACATATTTTACTCAGTTTACAGATGTGCTCTCAATGGCTTTCCAAAAGTAATTCAGCTGGAAGTTGGTGAAACCTGGATTTAAATCCCAACTTGCCAGGCACCAGAATCTATGCTGTTTCTACTACAGTGCACTGAACTTTTATTCTTGCCAATTAATAGCAAATAAGTTGGTATGTGGCTGTTCTGATCCACAGAAATGACAGTAATGGAGGGAGTGTGAGTTCTAGAGGTAGTCTGGTAGACAGGGAGCAGGATAGTGGTGGCAAGTGCCAGTAATGTTCTCTACTGTTGGTGCTAGAAAAGGAGTGGTGCACTGGGATGGAGCGCATGATTCCTACAGACATTGGCCTAGTGACACTTTCAGGAACAGAGACAGATCCCTTTTCCCCCATACCATAAACATTTCCACTCCTGTTTGTCTCAACTACAAGTACTAGTTGCAAGCTGGCCCATCTTGTGAGGACTCTGCCTACAGTGGATATGGAAAGGTGTGATGACAGAAAGTACCTGTTGCATGTCACCAGAGACAACACACCAGAGACGTGTGCTTCTGCAGCCTTTTGGGTGAGAGCTGGCAAGTTCAGTGCCCCGACTAGAACAGCGAACCAGTGTAAATAAAAGAATTTTTCTAAAGAGTAATGGCAACATGTAGTAGACTGAAGATTGCCCTTTCACAGGGAAAACTCTCACTTATGGGAAGATGGCAAGAAAGCCAAGGAGATTCAAAACCCACTCTTAGGAAATCACCTTCCTGAGGCCTTTCTTATTATCAAAGCAAACTAGATTCATTGAAACAGAATAGTGAAAAGCAACAAACTCATTCACAACCCCAAAGCCAGGAGGCAATAATTTATACTCTGATCTATTTCTTATATGCATATAAGCTTGTAACTTTCTATATACAATATAATATGACCTGATACAATATGGAATGGTTTACTTTTTTTTGTCTTTTTGAGACATTCCCCTTTATAGTCCCAGCTGGCCCTGGAACTCACTATGTAGAAACAGGCATGCCTTAACTCATAGAGATTGCCTGCCCTCTGCCTCCTGAGTGCTGGATTAAATGTATGTGCACCATACCTGGCTTATTTGTTTTTTGAGACAGTTCTCACTATGTAACCTGGAGCTGGAATGGAACTCACGTATGTAAACGAGGGTGGCGTTGAACTCACAGAATCTGCCTTCCTCTGCCTCTGGGGAGTGGCGGGGTATCAAAGCTGTACACCACCACCCAGATATATTTATTTTATGGTTCCTCTACAAGAAGCAGTGGCCCCAATATGGATCCTTCAGTTGTGGACAGTGTAGGTAGCATGAAGGAAGATGCAGGAATAGGAAGAATAATTTTAGGGTGGCAGAGGAATGTTGAAACAGAGGTAAAAAGATTTACTTACCAAACCAAAATGAGACATTATTTGAGAACAGGTCTCATGTACCCCCAGTGGCCTTTGAACTCGCTATATACCAAAAGTGACCTTGAATTTATGATCTTCCTCCTCTACCTCCCAGTTTCTGGTATTAAAGTATACACTACCACTCTGTTTCATGCAGTGCTGGGGATGTGAACCCAGGTTTATGTGCTGCTAGGCCAAGCACGTCTTACCAACTGAGCCACATTCCCATTTTCTTTATATTTTTACTTAAACAGACATTGTATATTGTGATATTCTATTGTCATTCTTATTGAGAATACTATTTTCAAATGGTGTTATAACATTTCTGTTCATGTGAATGTTTCAAAGTATATTTAACTAGTTCTTAATGGTAATTTTTACTATCCCCGAACCTGAACTATCAATATTATGCTAGTATGCAGTTTTCTGTTTCAGAGCAAAAGTGAATCCTCATAAAAAAAATAGTCAACTGGCTTGGTGGCACATCGCCTTTACGTCTAGCACTTGGGAGGTGCAGAGGTAGGTTGGATCTTTGTGAGATTCAAGGCTAGCCTGGGTCTACAGCAGTGAGTTCCAGGACAGCTGGGCTAAAGGGAGACCCTGTCTCGAAAAGACAACATATTATATATATAATATATATATAGTTATATAATATAATATATATGGCTAAAGCACTTTCATGCAGGTGGTCTGAGTGACCTGAGTCCAACCCCTGGAAACCCACATTAAAGGTGGAAGAAAAGAAAATTCTTGCAAGTGTCCTCTGACTCCCTGTCGTGCCTAAAGCATGTGCACACACATCACAAAAATGACAATATATACATACAATAGTACGTTTTTAAAATTATTTTTTATGTGTATGAGTGTTTTGCCTGCATATAGGTAAGTGGACCTGTACATGAAATGCCCATAGAAGCCAGAAGAGGGCATCAGATTGCCCTGGAACTGGAATTACAGACAGTTGTTAGCTGCTATACAAGTGCTGGGATCTGAACCTGGGTCCATTGGGAAGAGTAGTAAGTGTTCCTAACCACTGAGCAATCTCTCCAGCCTCTGTAATAACACATCATATATATGAACGATATAATATATATAATAGTATATATATATATATCTATATATATATATATATATATATATATATATGACAGGTGTGATGGCACACGCCTTTAATCCCAGCACTCGGGAGGCAGAGGCAGGAGGATCTCTGTGAGTTCAAGGCCAGCCTGGTCTACATAGTGAGCTCCAGGGTAGCTGGGACTACTGGGAGACCCTGTCTCAAAAACACAAAATTTTTTTAATGTATAGCTAGCCCAGAAGTTATATCATTTTAATTTCCATTTCTTTGTTGACTAGGAAGATGCGGCATTTTCTCACGTTGTTATCTGTTTGCATCTCTTCTGTTGTGACTCAGCTATTCAAGTCTTTGTTCCAGTTCACTCATGGGAATATCCATCCTAACTTGTTTTGTCAGAATTTAGCAGTAAGAATATTATTTTAGCCTCTAAACTTAAGAGAATATTATTTTAGCCTCTAAACTTAAGAGAGCAAATATTTTCTAGTGTTTTTACATTTATCTTTAAATTTATCTTAATGCTCAGAAGTAGTACATTTTCTTCTAACACTGAAATATCTTTTTCACTGTCATTTATCTTTCCATCTTTGTGTGTGTGTGTGTGTATGTGTGTGTGTGTGTGTGTGTGTGTATGTGTGTTGTGTCACACTGGGGAGTGCTGGGGATTCCATGGTCCTGTGCATGCTAGGCAAGTGCTCTGTCACTGAACCACATCCCCAGAACTGTGGTCTTCTTCGAGCTAAGATATGCAGCTGCCGATATTTGATTCTTTATCTTTTATAATTTAAATTTTTACCTCTTTAATCACACTTTCACTGGTTTTAATGTTGTGAGGTAGGTGTCTAAACTTATCTTCCCCCAGATAAATAACCTATTGTCTACACAGCTAAGCATCATTTTGAGTATTGCACTCTTTCTATACTATCTGAAAAGAACATCTATATTAATAACCAAACACGCACATAGAACACAGCATGGCTGTATAGAGTGTGTCTTTTTCTTTTTTGTTTAGTCTTTTTTGAGACACAGCCTCCATGTAGCCCCAGCTAGCCTAGAACTCACTATGTAGACCAGGCTGGCCTTGATCTCACAGAGATCTGCCTACCTCTGCCTCCCAAGTGCTGTGATTAAAGGTATGTGCCAACATGCCTGGCTATTGATCTATCTTACAATCACCTAATTTGATTCTAGCTTTACAAACCATTTTAATAAAAGCTTTATTTTATCACTCACCACTTATCTTTTTTACAAATCCAATTTTTATTATCTTATTCTCTCTCTCTCTCTCTCTCTCTCTCTCTCTCTCTCTCTCTCTCTCTCTCTCGTGCTTATGTGTGTGTAGGTATACCCACTAAGCAGAGGCCACAGGAGGATGCCAGGTGTTTTCTCCTACCTCTCCCTCCCATATTCCCTTAGACAAGTTCTCTTACCAAGACTAAAGTTCTCCGTTGCAGCCAGGCTGCCTGGCCAGCAAGCTGCCGGGATGTGCCTGTCTCTGCCTACCAGCACTGGGTTGCAGGCATGTGTCTTTACGTAGATAATGGGGATTCAAATTCAGGTCTTCATGCTGGCACAGCCAAGCTCTATTACCCACTATGCCATCTCCCCAGGCCCAGACCCTGTGATATTTAACAGAAAAAATGTAATTCATGGATTAACATACCATCCAAACATCTGTGTCTATACCAAAGTAAACTACCATAACAATTAGTACTGTTTAAATACCTATATATCTAATTGCCTGTGCTTCATTAGTAGGACTGAAAGGTTATTCTTGGACAAACTGTCAGCCCATGAAAAGAAACAGCCAGAATTGACCAGAGTCCAAGACAACAGCTCCATTTAAAAAATTTTAAATGACACATAACTATACATATTTCTGGAGTACATTGTGACATTTCAATTTCAGGGCAAGTGTATGTCCATCTATCACCTCATAAATTACTTCCTTGTGTTAGGAACATTTGGAGTCTTCCCTGCTAGAATTTTTGAAACATTCAAAAATATAGTTTCCAACCATAGTTATCCTGCTGTGTTCTAGAGTATTTGAGGTCTTTCCTCCTAGCCATCTGTATCACTGTACTTTTAAATCATTCTTCCTTCACTCTTCCCAGACTCCAGTAGCCACTATTCTAGTCTCTAATTTTATGGAAATGACTTTGAAACCTGCATGTATCAATGAGTGCATGTAGTATTTATTGCCTTGGTGTGCCTGGCATATTTCACTTAAAAAAATATCCTCCAGGGTTAGAGAGATGGCTCAGCACTTAAGAACACTGGCTGTTCTTATAGAAGACCCAGGTTAGAATCCCAGCACCCACGTGGCAGGTAACAAGTGTCTGTAACTCCAGTTCCAAGGAATCCAACACCCTCTTCTGTCCTCCTCAGGCACTGTATGACTGGGTACAACAACTTACAATGCAGGCATTACACTCATACACATAAAATAAATAAAATTTAAAAATATCCTCGAATTGTACCCACATTGCTGCAAATAACCAAATTACATTCTTTTGGGGTTGAGTAATATTCCACTGTATATATGCATGGGATTTTCTTCATACATTCATCTGCCAATGAATGGACACCTAGGTTGATTCTGTATCTTGCTCTGGTGACTAGTACTGCAATTAACCTAAGTGTAGATTCATACTGAGTTCATTTCCTTTGCGTTTAAGTGCAGTTGCAGGTGAATCATGTGCAAGTTCTATTTCTACTTGTTTGAGGAAACTCCATGTTATTGGGCATAATGACTACAGTAACTTATATCCACACAGATCAAGTATGAGAAGACTACTTTTTTTAATCCTTCCCATTGTTTTTGTCTTTTTTATGAGATCCCTTTTAGTGGAGGTGAGGTAGTATGTCATTGTGGCTTTGTCTTTTCTAAAGTTTTTTGATAATCATCACCTGTGTATTCTGTGTATTTTCTCAGCTGAAGTTTTATTTTTTTTTGGGGGGGGTGTTTTGAAACAGGGTCTCCCTGTAGCCCCAGCTGTCCTGGAACTAATTATGTATACTAGGCTGGCCTTGAACTCAGAGATTCCCCTGCCTCTGCCTCCCGAGTGCTGGGGTTAAAGGCCTGCTCCACCACACCTGGCTCAGCTGAAGCTTTTTTTTAATGTTTTCTTTATTATATGTGTATGAGTGTAGTGCCTGCATGTATGTAAGACCAATCATGTCTTGCAATGCCCATGGAAGTCAGAAGAGGGTTTTGAATACTCTGGAACTGGAGTTATGGATGGTTGTTAACCATCATGTGGGTGCTGGAAATTGAACCTGAGTACTCTGAATGAGCAGCCACTGCTCTTAACCACTTAACCACCTCTCCAGCCCCGCAGCTGAAGCTTTAAAATCAAAGTATTTCTTTGCATCTCAGGTGTACTTATTTCCATTGGATTCTGAAACTTAACTACGTAGCTTCACAATTCAGTCCTCTTTGTCTAACCCAGTTTGAGGACATTTCCATTCCTTGAGGTTTTATCTCAGCCCAATTTTCTCTCCACCCCCTCCTTCTGTCACCTTAGTATCTAACACTTATTATCCTTAAAGAAAAGATCCTGCTTGATATTATTTAAAAAGCTAACTTTTAGTAGGTTGGAGAGATGGCATAGTGGTTAAGAGTACATTGCTCTTAGCCGGACGTGCTGGCGCACGCCTTTAATCCTAGCACTTTGGAGGCAGAGGCAGGCAGATCTTTGTGAGTTCAAGGCCAGCCTGGTCTACAGAGTGAATTCCAGGACAGCTGGGGCTACAGGGAGACCCTGTCTCAAAAAGACCAAAAAAAAAAAAAAAAAAAAAAAAAAGTCCATTGGCTTTGTGGAACAGAACTAGCTTCAGTTTTCCCAGACCCCACACCAGTTGACTCACAACCACCTGTACTCAGCTCCAGGGGCATCTGATGTCCTATGCTACTGTGGAGGTGAGAGAGAGAGAGAGAGAGAGAGAGAGAGAGAGAGAGAGAGAGATATTTTTAAAAGCTAACATTTATTGATTACTTGATTGGCATTCTCTTAAATCTCTTTTAAAACTGTACAACACAGGAAGCATTGTTATTTTAGAGGTGGGCAAGCCTAAACTTAGAGAGGTTAAATAAATTGTCCAAGGTCACATAGCTACCTTGTGGTTTAAATGCCAAGATTAAAAATGTTCTGACATGTATGCCATAGTGTACAATACAGCTTTTAAAAGGCACAATGAATATTGAATCTGCTATCTGCCTTAAAATAGCAAATTATAGCAACCACAGATACAGACTAGTTTTTGGAATTAGAAGTGACACAGGAACGAGCACATTTTTCCTTAGCCATCAGGAAATGAAAATGAAAACTGCATTGAGATTCCATCTCATCCCAATCAGATGGCAGCCATCAAGGAAACAGACAGTGAGAAATGCTGGAGAGGATGTGAGGAAGGAGGAACCTTTATTTACTGCTGGTTGGTATCAATATGAAGGACCCTCATTGTAAAAATGCAACTTCCATATGGCCCAGCTATAACGCCCCTGAATATATGTATGCTCAAAGCACTCTAAGTCCTACCACAGACAGACTTGTTCATCCACTTTTATTATACTCTTTATTGCATGAAATTCTGGACTCAACAAAAAGTAGATCCAAATGACTGGATAAGGAAAATGTGTTACATAGATATGATTTTTTTTTGTCTTTTCGAGACAGGGTCTCCCTGCAGCCCCAGCTGTCCTAAGACTCATTTTGTAGACCAGGCTGTCCTTGAACTCACAGAGATCCGCCTGCCTCTGCCTCCCAAGTGCTGGGATTAAAGGCATGCGCCACCATGCTCGGCGATACAATGAAATTTTATGCAGGGCTTTAAAGATGAAGTCATGGGCCTGGAGAGATGGATCAGCAGTTAAGAGCTCTGGCTGCTCTTACAAAAGACCTGGGTTCAAATCTCAGCACCTGCATGTCGGATAATAACTGTCCATAACCCCAGTTCTAGGGGATCCAATGCCCTTTTTTGACTTCCACACTTAGGCACTGCACAGCACTGGTGCACTTACATCCATGCAAGCCTAACACTCATACACATAAAAAAATAAGTAAAATGAAGTCATGACATTTGCAGAAAAATGGATGGAACTAGAAATTATGTTAAGTGAATATCACATTTCTTCTCATGTGGATCCTAGATCTTAACTTTTATATATCTGTATTTTTACTTTGCATATATGTATGTGTAGATGTGGTTAGTCATTGATTAGTAATTAATAATTAATGGTAGATGATGTGTGTACAGTGCTCTTCATAGTGCTGAAACATACCAATTCCAAAATGCTTTTTATTTCCAATTAACATCTTTGAAGTCAGCAGACCTCTCATGGCCACATTTTAATTGGCAGCATTGATCTTACAAGTGATAGCATCTAAGATTTGATGGAATAGGCACTAAGTGCTCAATAATGTTTACTATTGCACATGATGACGACTCACTCGCTCACTAATTTTTTTCTGTACCAACTATAGGTCAGGCATTGTTCCAGGATTTTGGATAGAGCAATAGATTCACCAGCAATTCTCATTAAATTCGCCTTCTAGAGGGAAACCTATATTAATAAATAAGGGTCGCCATATGCCAGATGGTGATAAATGAAATAAGTTAAGGGGAATGGAAAGTGATGAGATTATTTGTTTATTTATTTATTGAGAGAAAAGTGTGTGGTATGCATGTGTAAATCAGTGCATACCTATGTACACACAGAGAAGCCAGAGGAGGGCATTGGTCTATCACTTTCTGCCTTATTTCTTCGGGACAGACTCTCCCATTGAACTCAAAGCTTGCCATTTCAGCCCAGCTAGGGATCAATGAGCCCCTCCCAGCACCTGCCTGTCTGTCCTCAGTGCTGGGGTTCAGGACATGTACACCCATGCCCAGCTTCTTTGTAGGTGCTGAGGACTCAAACCGAGGTCCTCATGCTTGCATAGCTACTGCTCTACTCACTGAGCCAGTCCTGGGAGTGTCATTTTAAACAGGCTGGTCAGATTATGCTTCACTGACAAGGTGACAGTTGAAAGACTTGACAAAGACTTGACAAGGGTGAAAGAGCAAGCTGTGCAGAGTGCTAGGGAAAGTGCGAGGGCCTTGAGATGAATGTTCCCTTAGTCTGCAGGGCCAGTATGTTCAGAGAGGCATGACCACGGGAAAGTAGTTGACAAGGTAGAGTGCAGATTACGGCTGGAGATTTAAATGCAAAGATAAGGATGTCTTGAAACCTTTTCAGAAAAGCTCAACATTTGGGAGTAGGAACCATGTATCTGGGCTCAAACTGCTAAGTGTCTTGGCTACAGTACACTGAAAGCCAAAGGATGATTTGGGGATAAGGAATGACATTCATTTAAGGAAAAGCGAGGACAGAGAGAATTCCATTTAGTCTCTTAAACACACTAATGTACAGTCAAGATGATTCATGATGCAGAAGTATTTGAGGGCAGAATGATAATGATACGTGATCAGAATAACTAGACTAGCCTGGAAAAAGCGACATCCAGGGCTTAACAACACTAATGAGGTGCGGCACAAAGCGCCACTGAACTTTCAAAAGGCGTGCTGCCACACTCATCCACCCTTCCAGTGGGCTGGAGGAAATGGAAGAATATTCAAAGACATTTATAGATTGGCTACACACAAGCCAATAGAGCACAAAAGTGAGATTTTTGTAACTAATGGAAGGAATATGCTTTTCTAAACCTACCATTTCTTAGAAGGGTATATAGTATCACGGTCTTTGGAGGCAGACCGAGCTGGGCTCAGATGTCAATTTGGCCACTTACTTCCATGCCTCAGTTACCACATCTGACATAAACTGGGAATGCTACCATCCAACCTCACAGTTACTGAATGAAATGTCTGTCAACTGCTTAGCACTGGAGCTGCCCAATGAAACTAGAGTTTCTTTTTCCTACTAAAATGCACTGTATACCAAAAATTCTGTTGTTCACCGTGTACAGTTCTTGAAACAAAATGATCCAAGTTTATAGTGCCCTCAAAACACATATACAGCAAAAGAGAAAATATTTCCTCAAAGTTCTCAAGATAGTATTAGCTTTCAAGTATTATGCATGCAGAACTTAAAAAGGATGACTCTTGGGGCTGGAGAGATGGCCTAGTGGTTAAGAGCGCTGACCGTTCTTGCAGAGGACCCGGGTTTGATCCCCAGCACCCACATCGCGGCTGAGAACCGTCTTTAACTCCAGTTCCAGGGAAATCCGACGCCCTCTTCTGACCTCTGCAGTTTTCTGATCTCGGCAGCATTGCATGACACGGGTGCACAAACCTACATGTAGAAAGTACATTCATACACTTAAAAAAAAGAGGATGACTCTTCAAGCTCACTGAGATACAGTGACTTCATAAGCAACATACACAGAGACACTGTACTCCTCTTGCTAGTCATAATCTTCAAGTAAGATGTGGAATTGTGATATATACTCAATAAAAGAGCTGAAACAAGAAAAGTTCTATTGAGATTCCCTTCACCAGCTCCACAAATATTAGGTAAAGCCATTTTTTTTTTCATTTAAAGACTCTTAAAGCAGGGTGTGCTGGTGCTGCCTGTAATACCAATGCTCAGAACGTAGAAGCAGGAGGCTCAGGATTTCAAAGCTTGCCTCAACTACATACGGAGTTCAAGGCCAGACTGAGGTTATATGAGATCATATCTCAAAAAGTCATTAAATGTGTAACAGCCAGAAAATCAAATGCTATCAGTCAAGAACAATTGAGAGTCTGTTAAAATTCCTTCTCCCACCAAAAATATCCTAATTTATATAAACAGGAGGATATACTATGTATTATTTAAACTAATCACATATTAAGCATCAGAGGGAGTTGTAAGGAATTTAAGGGATTTTTCAAAAAATAGTAGAAAATAACTACTCTCCTGCCCCTGCCATGAAGCATCTATGGATCAGAATGAACTTCAATAGAGTCTAGTTCATCAGTGCTGACAGACATGTGTTATAAGTACACTTATTAAGAAGTTCTTGCCGGAGCCGGGCGTGGTGGCGCACGCCTTTAATCCTAGCACTCGGGAGGCAGAGGCAGGCGGATCTCGGTAAGTTCAAGTCCAGCCTGGTTTACCGAGTGAGTTCCAGGACAGACAGAGGCTCCAGGGAGACCTTGTCTCAAAAAGACAAAAAA